>PVJI01009712.1:0-64034 GCA_004026765.1 Micronycteris hirsuta | reverse complement strand
GGATGATCATGGGCAAATAAATTAACAATAGTAAAAGCTTGTAACACTTTGTCCTTTTGCATGCATTTTCTGACTTGATCCATCTAAGAGCTTTGTGAGGGGCGGAGCCAACATCATTATCCCCTTTGACAGATGAGGAAACCGAGACTGAACACATGAGAGTTTCCCAATGCCTGCTAATGAGTTCGCAGGTGTGAAATTTGAATCCTGCTCTGTGTTTTGAGTTCTTCCTATCAAACTGGACACCTCCTTTCAGTTACTGGTGTTTCAATGCTCTCATTTGCAAATGGGACTTAAAATACTTTTCCTGTAGATTTCACAGTAATCTACTCATTTAAATACTCTGAAAATTGGGAGTGTCTGTGAGATGTATGTAAGATAAATATGATTTTATGTACTTATATAGTTCAGTATTTTCTATGCCAGGTACAATAGGCTTGGAGGCAGAGATACTAAAGCAAAGTGAATATTTTGATTAGAAGTCAAGCAGTGGTTTTCAAAAGAGGTTAAGTTTTGCCTCCAGGGCGATGTTTGGAAATGTCCAGGGACATTTTTGGCTGTCACGACTTGGTGAGGGGAGGGCTGTTGGTACTGGCATCTAAGGATGCTGTGTTCTACAATGCCTGTATCGTGCCTAATGTCCACAGCATAACACATAAAATGTAATGCTTGATGTCCACAACGAAGACTTGTTTGGTTCAAGATGTCAATATGGCAAGACGCCAAGTCTGAGAAACCTGGTAGAGTGAGAAACACACTATTTAATTAGAGTTTCATTGTCATTAAAGAAAGAAAGTCCACGCTTTTTCCATGCACAGAGAAAGAGTGCTATGTTCTGTTGCCACCAAAACCTGGGTTACTCTGTTTCCAGTCAGCAAGATCCTCCCTGGGGCTCTTTATGCTCAGACCCTTTACCTCTTGTGCGACTTGCAGCTTAGTTCAAATAGGGATAATCAGATAATCAGATCTGCTTCATAAAGCTAAATTGAAGATTAAATGAGATGCATATAAACACTTCAAACAGTCCCAAGCTCAGAGTAAGAGCTTAATAAATGTTAATAAACCTTTTTTAAAAAGAAGTTTTGGCCTACCATGCTGTCTCTACTATACCTCCCTGTGTTCATTGTGGTTTCTTTCCATTAGTATAAAAGTCAATTACTTAAATTCAATTTATTAAAAGCTCAATATTAATTTTAAAAAATCTAGTGTCATATAAGCACTTTACAATTTCACTCAATATCTATTAATGAGTGTTTGATTTAACAAAATAAATGTTTAAAAATTTCACTTATTTATCAAGAACATCTATACGCAGAGCATATTTTCATGATTATCCACATCCTCAGTTCTCTTTCTTGTTAGAAAAGAACTGATAAATTTGCCATGTGGCATTAATAGGAAAGGAAGTGAAAAAAGGAGTTGGCTTTCATAAGCAGGAACAAGTCATACTCTTTGCCTTTGACAATTGTCTCCCACTTCCCACACTAGGAAAAAAAAGCCAGGGTATAATTGCCATTTGAGTAGACTATGAAATCCTAAATCTGCTGTTTTTTGCCATTCTTTTTTTTCTCTTGATATTTCTCCAATTGTGTGGCTCTGAGGCACGTGAGCTGTCCTCATCACTCAAGAATGGGTGGGACTGTGGGCGTGGACTTCTACCCTGTCTTAGAGTAAGAGCTTATAAAAATGTGATTTTTAAGAAGGGGAAGGGTCAAGTCAAGCAATTTGTATAAAAGACCCACAGACAAAGACAACACTGGGAAGGACGGAATGCGGGAGCTGGGGGGTGGGTAGGGCAGGGAAGAATAATGGGGGAAAATGGAGGCAACTATAACAGAACAACAATAAAAGGTTATAAAACAACAACAACAACAACCCCAAACCAACAAACAAAAAAGAAAATGTGATTTTTAAAATATGGGTTTATATGAATATACATTTATCTCTACCTTATTTGAACATTAAATGCTTTGGGTTGGAATATTATGTTTCAAGAATATCACTGTTGATTGGGTAATACTGAGAAAGAGTGTCCTAAACTATAGTTTAGCACATTCCCTCATTACCATGATCCTTTATCTACCCTATTTACACTTGACAGAAGAAAGCTGGCCTCAAATCTGTCTGCTGGTACAAAATATTTTTCGTAAATATTAGAAGATATTAAGTTTGCCCCTTGCTGGTTTGGCTTACTGGATTGAGTGCAGGCCTGTGAACCAAAGGGTTGCCGGTTCGATTCCCAGTCAGGCACCTGCCGGGGTTGTGGGCCAGGTCCCCAGTAGGGGATGCACAAGAGGCAATCACACACTGATGTTTCTCTCCCTCTCTTTCTCCTTCCCTTCCCCTCTGCCTGAAAATAAATAAAAAAAAAATCTTAAAAAAAAAAACCAAAACAACCCAACCCCCTTCTTAAAAAAAAAATAATAGTTTGGATAGGGATTAAGTGGAATGAGGTCAAGGAGAAGGGGCCAGGCTTATGAGACAGGATTTATGGAATAATCATTGCTAGTTCAATTTTACAGATGAACAAACTGAGGCCTAGTAAGATGAGAAGACAGAGGCAACCTCACACAGTGACAGAGGAAGAACTGAGACCCAGGTCCTGGAACTCGTAACCTAAGGCTTGTTTCCTTTCCTTACCACTGCTGGTATTATGGTGACGGGCCAATTCTGTGCATAAGCTCAAAATCAAAATGATTCAAACATTCACACTTTTATAGTTCACACCCAAAGGCCAAGAAATTTGCCATCAAAACCACAAATATGGATATCTACCTGTCAAGGGGCCAGGGAACATTGATATTTGGGTGAACTGCAGAAAAGGGACATGAAATTTCAACAACTCTGTCACTTTAGACAAAATGAAACTAGAGATAGAAGATGTAGAAAGTACTAGCGCAGTCTCGCACTCTTATACTTACACACTTATTTGCACATGTGTCTGTGTGTGCTCATGCACATGTATATGTAAGTGTTTACTTGGGATTGCCTTATTGGGCTCTGTCACATTGAAGGGCCTAGCAGGAATGGTGTTAGTCATTTCCTTGTCGACAAATGGAGATTTATGTTCTTGGGTTCTTTCTTAGATTTTTGGTGTCTGGTTGTCTGTTCTTTGGCATTTTACATGTGGGAAATCTCAGTAAGGGCGGGGAAGGATCACATTTAATCAATTTTTAAAGAGGGAAAAATTCTCTCTCTCCCCCTCTTTTATTTAAGCTTCTTTAAGTGTGGCTAAGTTCTTTTATTTTGTAACTTTGGGTGGAGATCAAACTGCCAAATTCCAGTGACAAGGATCAGAAGACGGTCACCATCTTCGAGCCGCCCAAACATCTGGCTGACTGTATAAAACCCGCTCACAGCTAACCGTCAGGCCTCCACAGGAAGCTCGGGGATGAGAAAACTTTCCTCTAACATGTGGGTACTTACTTTCCAGGAAGCTAATGGCTCAGGTTCAAATTAGGTAATAGAACCACCCTGCGTTATCACATCTGCCAAGGAAAGGAGACAGCCAGCAGTTGGTCTCTTTGCTGGACTTTGTCTGAAGACAGTGATTCTAGATTATTTAGAACACTTCTCCCCTACTCACGGCAACAGCTGAAACAGAATATAGTAGTAAACAGTAAATTATAAATTTGTCTGGACTGTTTAGGGGGCTGGTTAAAGTCTACATACAGCCAGAGGCACCATGAACAAACTTCTTCACCAGCACCCATTCTTGCCCCCATTAAAATTTATTAAGTATCAGTACACCCAAACACTTTACAAATAGTATCTTATTTAATGTAACAATCATAGAAAATAGATAGTATTATTACCCCCACTTTATCTATTTATTTTTTAACTTTTATTTAGAGATTTGAGGGAGGGAGGAGAAGAGAGAGAGAGAGAGACATTGATTTGTTGTTCCATTTATTTATGCATTCACTGGCTGGTTCTTGCAAGTGCCCTGACTGGGGTTGGAAATGCAACCTCGGTTTCATGCAGAAGGTGGTGCTTAGGTTAGCAGGTACTTAAAAAGCAGATATTGACCAAGTGAATGAAACAGAAGAGGCAACTCTAGCTAACAAATACAATAGCTTGGCATCTTTTAAAAAAAGTTTTATTGAATTTATTCAGATGATATTGGCTAATAAAATTCTATAGGTTTCAGGTGCGCAATTCTACAAAACATCATCTGTGCACTGTAGTGTGTGTTTACCCCCCATGTCGAGTCTCCTTCCATCACCGTTTACCCCCCTTTACCCTCTTCTTCCTCCCCCACTTCCGTTTTCCTCTGGCAATAAACATATCGTTGTCTGTGTCTATGAGTTTTTTTCTTTGCTCAATCCCTCATCTTTTTTCACCCAGTCCCCCACCCCAGGCATCTTAAGGCTTAACCTGTAAGCTAAGGGGGACTGTTGAAAACTTTAGGGTAATGGAATCACACACTCACAGTTGGTGTTCCGAAGGGTCACTCTGAGGTAGTGCAGTGGGTGACCTGCAGAGAGGGAAGGCTGCAGGCAGGAAGACAACCAGCATATTTCGGGGGAGGATGAGTTCCCCGGGCTGAGCCAGTCTTTCTGGAGTGAGGTAAGAGAATGCTTAGAAGCACTTACCCTCCAATTTAGTATTAGCAGAAAAGTTGGGAGTTATTTAAAATGACTTCTTTTTTGAGTGAATGGATAAATGGTTATATCATCAATCATTGTAGGGAGCTCAGGAGATGATACACACTTCACAAGAAAAATAATGAGCTCGTTTTAGGGTAAGTACTTTAAAAATATGTATTAAGTACATACTATAGGACAGACACCCGTTTAAGCAATAAATATCTGTCCCATAATAGCAGGGGTTTGGGGAGACAGAAAATAAGTGAAGAAATACATGAGCAGGATCCCGTCGGCAGTGCAGCCTGACAGCGATCGGATCCATGTGGAAATGCTCAGAAAGCAATCCCATTAGGCGCCTCTGTGCAGGGCGGCCAGGGATTCATGAGGGAAGCCTTGGCCAGAGTTCCGTGTCTGTGAGTCAGCGTCAGTTCATGAGTGGTCATTGATATGATTGGAGGGAATGAGAATTCCCAGGAAAAAGACAGTGAGAGCGCAGAGGTTTGGGGAATGGCGACATGTACACAAATGATGATAATACACTGTGGAAATGCAGCATGGATAGCTATGCCTAAATTGCTGTGGAGAGTTTGAGAAAAGAGTGGTCGGCTGAGCCTTCATTAGTCAGTGAAGGCATTTTCTCAGAGAGGAAAGGTTTGCAAGGATGAGTGGACACCTACTGGGAACTCAAGAGGTAAAGAGGGTTCCAGGCAGAAGGATCCACCTCACAAAGGAGGGGAAGGCATCTTGGGGAGGAGGGAGGAGGGGGGACATGGAGGTATTTCACTGGGGTGAGAGTGTGTAGTGTGTGAGAGAATGTGTGGGGACAGAGGGAGCTGAAGTCACAAAGGAACCAACTACAGCCAGGCCAATGCCAATGGACAAGCCTCTGCTACTGAGTAGACACTGCTCAAGTGCACTACTTTTGCTGTTCATGCTAACGCGACCTGTATTTGTTATGTGACTGTATGCTTCCTTCTTTTTCTTTTCTTATTTTTTTCCATGTTGTCCTCCTGGTGATCTTAATGGCTCTTCATGGGCAGCTTCCTTTCTTATTCCTCCTTCCCTTTTCCTACACGCCTTACATCTTCCTCATCCTTGAAGGCTGATGTACAAAAAAAAAAGACAAGAAAGAAATATTGTTTCTCGGATTTGAAGACAGTCATAGGTTTGGCATTCCCTCAACAAATTACCAAAGATGAGTAGATGATTTCTGTGGGATTTTGGGTGCAATTCTTGTTTGTACTTTTGTTTGGCTAAGTAGTCAACTGGGACAAATGTTGAGGGTGAAAGAAAACTTAGCTTCAACTTTCTCCTAACTCAGGATGAGTCAAACAAAAAGAGATATCATGAAAGGCAATGATATTTAAGGGTTAAATTTGGCTATCAATCTTATCTAGGAGGGGGTGTGTGTGTGTGTGTGTGTCTGTCTGTCTGTCTTTCTTTATGACATTGATTTGTCCCTATGGTGATACAAATGAGAACATATCCCAAAGAAATAGAGTACATTTTTTTTTTTTACATTTAAACCCCTCATCATTACAAAATAAAGGCTGGGAGAGGCTGGTCAGTTTTACCTCACAAAGCAATTACCATCACTTTGGCACAGACAGTACTGAATTAACCACACAGCCACGAACCTGGGATTGTTAGCCTTACCAAGAAATCCTTCTGCCTGACCAGCACCAAGAGCAGCTGTGGTTTCCTCACAAGCCCTTTCCTGCCATCACCAAGTCTCGCCATTCCCTCCTACATGAAAAAGAAGACATTGGTCAATTTTCACAACTGAGCAGGTTTGTGCCAATGACATTTCAACCCCTCCACCACTTCACTAAACAAATAGAATATGTCATGGCTGCTGCATAGCTGAATGCTCCCTCCCTACTGCCTACTCTTTTTCTTTTTTTCATAAATGCTTAAATTTGAATTACTCAGGACACTATATAGATCAAGGAAACAATTTATAGGTAAAGAAATTGAGACCCAGATAGATGCAAGGAATTCCTCAAGGTCACCAGTCTATGGCAGAACAGGACAGAACCAGAGATCTCACTCCGTGGCATTTCTCTTCCTGTGGGTTTCCTTCTGCACAAGCAAGAATTTGGGTATCTATGTGACTATTTGCAACTAAGACCAGTGTAAGTCTCTGCCTGAAGACAGTCTTCTCCTTCACAGCCCCATCTTTTCATACTCCCTCCTTTTTTTCTTCCATGTAAAATTCTGTACTTCTAGGTTATGCCAGTACTTCTAGGTTATGCCTTTTTCAGGGAATCCAGATAAGTCAGACACAAGGTGAGTGAGTGGGCAGGTGGGTGGGTAAATATAGTAGTAGAAGAAGAGGAAACAGATTGGGCCATGCCAACTTTCCCACATGGAAGTTGTTATTACAGATGATAAGCGCCTTCCTGGAGGCAGAAAGCAGCCTGGGAATAGGAGAGGGCAAAGAGGGGGAGAGACATCAGATTATCAGTGATTTCAGTTCCCTTTTCCCTGGTAAAGTTTGCATGTAGAAAATGCTAGTGGTCGGTAGGGCGCTCACAGAATCTTTTTTCTTTACTCAGGCATAAAACAAGCCAAAGACAGACATATGAAAGTGTATTGGACAGGGCTTGTCTTATTTCTGCTCAGCCAACTCCCTCTGGATTTCCCCTTTTGCAACTGGAGAAAGATGCCAAATGTATGTTTTTCTAAATGCCAGGGAGGAGCAATTTGCACAGTGTCTCTCCTATGTCAAAATTATCCAGTCTACGCCATAAATAGCGAGGAGAAAATATGCTAGAAATTGGGAGCAGGCTGTTGGAGGATAACATATCTTCTGGGAATGTTTTTTATGCAGAAATTATGAGAATTTTGCACTGTACTAGAAACAGGTTATTGCAAGTCTACCATTGAAACTTTGCAACCTTGTTGCCTAAGGTACTGTTTAGGATGGACATCTCCATGGAATGAGAAGGTCTTCTGTTCCAATTCCCTTTCTGAATCCGCCCCACATCACCCTGCTGCTGTGTTATCTTGCTGAATGTAGCCTAGCTCCAGTGGCAGGAAATTCACTGCATACTGAAGCAGTTTGCAACACCTAGTGACATTTTTGACTGTCAAAAGTTCCCCTTTAGGTTCAGCCAAAATCTGCCCCCTAGATTCTATTGACTGTTCTTTGTTCTTCCCCAGAGAGGCTTTCTTCAGGAATTTGGAGCCTATGTGTTTAGGACTGAGGAAGGTCTACTGTGATGTACCCTTCCATTACGGAAAATATATCTCAAACAGTAATAATGGTGAGAATAGTGTTTAATTTTCTCTGGGAATCACTTCATGACATCATTTGAGGGCTACATTTTATAAAGCTCAGTAATAAATAAAAAAGTTTTTGAAATTCTAATCTTTCACAGGTTTTCTGAATTTTGAGTGTCTAATATATGGATTCTCACTTAAAGTTTCAAAAGGGGAGTTAAGATCTCTCCTCACCCATAACATAGTTCACCTATTATGCATCCCAGTGAAGACGTACAGTTATGAAGTTGTTGCCAAAAAGAGGCGTTTCCTTCTCACATGGTATCCAGGGTATTTATGCCAAGTGAATAAGACAGCTCTGCTTAACTTTAAAATTAGCTTTTTTGAGGTATAACTGACATACAATAATTTGCCCAAAGTTAACATGTACAATCTGATAAATTTTGACACATCTACACCCCTGAAACTATCACTGTAACCAAGATAGCTTCCTCATACCCCTTCTTCTGAATCCACCCCCCGCCCCAAAACCATGGCTCTGCCTTCTGTCACTCACTGTAAATTGGTTTTCATTCTCTAGAATTCTGTACCATCTGCACTTTTTTGGGTCTGGTTTCTATAATCCCAACATAAATATTATAAGATTCATCTATGTTTATTGCCGAGTGTTGTTTTAAAGCATGGATGTGCCCTTCACCTGTTAGTAGACATTGGCAGTGTTTCCACTTTGGGGCTATTACAAATAAAGTTATTATGAATGTTTGGGTACAATCTTTGTGTGGACATTTCCCCTTCGTAAATATCTAAGAATGGAAGAGCTAAGTAATATTGTAGAAATATTACTTGTTGACTGAGTAGTCAGTGTATCTTAATCACATAATCAAGTTCAATGGCAGCTTCACAATGCCCCAATGACTTGACATTATGAGACACTTAAAAATTGTTGAATAAATAAATCAATTTACTCTGCACAATTCTGCACCTCATCTTTGCTTCAACCAAAAACTCAATAAAATACGTTTAATTGTTTATAAAGAACACTCAAAGAAGTTAAGAAATTTACCTTCCATCACAAGGCTTGCAAACTACAAAGGTGAGATTCAAAGTCACTTCGATTTGTCTGTGGTGCCCCCGTCTTCTCTCTCCCCATGCCTTTCATGCTTCAGTGAGGTTTATGGAGGACGTGTGATTTTTGATAGCCTTTGATAGCTGGGCGCTATTTGAATAAGAGCAAAGAAGAAATAGGAAATTATGAATGTGTTTGGGAAACTATAAAGAGCCTAGCGTGAAAACAGTGCAGATTTTACGTAGGAAAGTGGTGGCATTCACACCGTGACCAGCATCCCAGCTGGAGGGGTTGTCCCCTTCCCCTCTGAGAAGGAGAGGGCCGTTGCAGATTTCTGAGAAGGTGCAGAAGAGAAAGAGCTGAAGCATTCTGGTCAGCAGTCTGGCTCCACAGAGGCAGGGTGATGACTCAAGTAACTATTGAAATATCTGGATTATGCGGGAGTGAGAATTTGAAAATGATGGCAAAAGAAAGGAAAGGAAGGTGCTCTTGGGAGGAGCACTCAAAAAAAAAAGACGACTCACATTTTGTGACTAATTAGGTATAATTAATTCTTGAATTTTTTTCTCATAACTTGCTCCTCTGTTATGGAGACGAAGCCCTAGTTAGTCCTGAGGGTTTAACCATAATTTCCTCTATTAAGGAAACAGCAAGGATTGACTGACTTGTCTTTATTAGTAGGCATAGTCTTGTTAGCATAAACAGATCTTTTGAGATGATTACAGCCTTGCAGTTTTCTTTGGCTCATCCAAATAGAGATATAAACGTAGGATGGCTGAAAGATGAAACTAGATGTAAGTGACCTCCAAACCAATTCCCTGAAAGACGCTGCTAAAAAATTACATTAGATTGATGTCTTGACATTGCCTTCTTTGCTCCCAAAAGAACTGCTCACCAAATTTCAGCAATTTGAGAATTCTCCATTGTTTGGTACCGGTGATTTAAAGTTTAGCAATGTAAAGTTCATGTTTAAAATGTGTGGTTCATGTTTAAACTTGTCGAATTTTGGATGAAAGCAGGGACTTCTTCAGAAAACACTGGCGTGTAACTAACTGAAACTCAGCCTTCAAGGGAGAGAATACGAAACTGAAAGAGCTGTCAGGCTGGGAAAGTCTTAAGAAGAATCTCTGGATAATGGTTTATAATATTATCTTTCCCTGAGGACCCAAGAAATGGAAAATATATTAGTTTTTCTATGAGTAGCTTTTGGCAAAACACCATAAATGCACTTCGTTAAAAATATCTTGGTGCCTGAAGCCCACAGGCTGGAATATGTAATACATATGTTGAGGGGCTAATGGGGGCTTATGCGAGAGTGATCTCTGGGAGACCCCTTGGGAAAGATACTCAGGGAAACAGACTTTCCTGCTTCCTTACAAGGCCCTTAGCAATCCAATGAAAGAGTCATTCAACTGCCATGAAGCTGGTTCTATTTGTTACTCCATTTCTTTCTGTGCCTTCATCTCTCCCCCTTGAATGAAGGGAACTATCCCCTATTATCAGCCTGGAATGATACAATCACGGGCGCACTTGGTGTCTGCACCCCAGCATAATCTTTGGGGCTGGAGCTCTGGGTCTGTGCCACAGTCAGAGCGGGTATGGTTTGGGGATAGTCTGGGTGGGGAGAGAATCATTACTGAGTAGCTGTCATGCTGGAGACCATGAGTTAGATACTGTATGCATTTGAAGAATTGAAGTTTGAAGCAGAAACTGTTAGTGCCCATGCCTACTGCTCCATCTGTGAGCAAGCCAACCGTCACCATGCCTGAGAAACTTTGGAGGCAGTACCAAGTGTGTGCCGGGCAGTAGCGGGGTAAGGAAGAGTCCCAGACAGCCCTCTCCACACACCAAGCAGACAGCTGATGGTGGATGATGGGGAGCAATATAAGTACTTCAGCTCCAATACCTTCTGGGTGGGGAAAGCTCTGAGGCTCATATATTACTAACTCTCAAAAGTGTCCAGTGGGATAGCTCCTGCTACTTAGAGTGGTAATGCACACTTTATTGACTATCTTCCCTATTTCCCCACTCCACTGTGAATATTTCTTGCAGTCACTTTCCACATCAATTGCTTGACTCATGGTAACTTTCTGGGGAAACCCAAATGCTCCGGAGCCAGACTTAATTCTCATGGGCATATGGAAGATAATCTGTTAGACACATTTATATGTGCTGCCTTACAGCATCTTTTCATTTTTCTTTCTCCTTTGGATGCTTCTGTCTCCATCCTTCAGGAGCTCACATGTCTTCCCGCTGCCTCCCCTTTCCTCGTTTCTCTCTCACACCAACAAAACCCTGATTTTTCTCGATGAGGTATTGGGCAGATTCTAAACCCACCAAAGCAAATCAATCTCAGATATGAGCAGATTGATAGCTTTTCACACAGTCAAAGAAATTTGTATTTTAAAATAACCTGTCCTTTCTCCAAGTGGATCTCTAATGAGTACTAAATCAGGGATTCAAAAGGAATGAAGACCTTCAAGCTTTGTGATAGGTAACAGTTAAGGAACTGAGAAAGAAGGCAGGAGTTTCTTGAAGACGACGGACAAGACATTGCCAGGAAAACAACATGGCCTGAACCCTGCAACTCAAATAAGGCTGAATCGGGGTGTAAAGAGAGAGTGGGGGATTTCCATCAGAAGGACTCTTTTTTTACTTTTAATTTAAAAATAATTTTAGACTTACCTAAGAGTTTCAAAGATAAGACAGAGAGTTTCTATACCCCCATCACCCTGGTGGCCCTACTGGGCATATCTTCTTTTTCTATAGTACATTTATCAAAACTAAGAAATTAATCATTAATAATGGCACAGTGCCCTTAACCAAAACAAACTGACAGTAACCAGAGGAGAGAGGGATAATGGGGGAAAATAGGGAAAGGGCCATCAAGGAACATGTACAAAGGACACATGGACAAAGCCAAAGGGGGCAGGTTCGAGGGTGGGAGGTGGGGATGGGTGGGGGGTGTGGTGGGATGAAAATGGACACAACTGTACTTAAACAACAATAAAAAAAGACTCCAGGTTTCAACAGTTTCTTCAATAATGTCCTGTTTTTCTGTTCCAGGGTACAATCCAAGGTATCCCTTTGCGCTGAATCATCATTTCACTGTAGAGTCCTTCAGACTAGGTCAACTTCAGTCTTTCAGAAAGACCTTTTAACTTTCACAATCCAAGTGAGTGTAGGTACTTCCACATTATGAAACCAATTTTATAGATAAGAAGCCTGGGGCTTAGAAATAAGAAGTGCATTTTGAGGGTCACACATAGCTAGAACTAGGACTGACCCATGTCTGGTTGCTCACCCACACATAGGTCATTCCACTGGCACATTTCTATCATTTCTTCTCTTTTTTACTCTGCCCCATCCCCTCCCTCTGATCATTTCTCTCCTGATCTTGTCCTCTATCTTCTCATTTTCTCCCCAACTAGGGAAGGCTAGATAGAAGATGAAATAATGTCTTTTTGTTTATTAACGTAGCGTGAGGTCAATCTTGTCTAGCCTCAAGCAGACTGGACTAACAGAAACCCTGGAAAAAGGATTGTTGGGACTGGGAGCTTTGCTTTTCATTGCAATGAAAAGAAAGAAATTTTCTCAGGTCAGATGACTTTTAATCATCAAAAGTTTTCTTTCACCATTCGTTATATATCTCCTTTTTTCTCACGCTCTTGTGCCTTGATTAATTTTGGCCCAAAGTTTTCTTTCTCTTGGTGGATAAAACCCAAGGAATTGCTCCTCCCCACCTGGAGTGCTAGACTGTAACTATGTCCTGGAGGATAATGGCACATTTCCAAGATGACCATCAGCAGCCAAAGCATTATAATACATGTGGCTTTGTACCAGGGGAGAATATAAATCATGCTTCACACCTGGTCCTGTCTGTTTATTAGGAGTTATTTGCAAAGCACTCTGCTTACCCTTGCATTTTGTAGTTAATAGCACTTTCCTTCCTGGAACAAATTTCCCCTAAAGCTGGGATTGTAGAGGGTCACTATGAGCTTTATTCATGAATGCAGTTCAGACACAAAACCCGATCTATGTAACTAATGCTGAAAAGGCTATTAGCACAATGACCTCCATTCCCAGCCCCAAAGAGCACTGGTCAGAAGATATAGGGTGGCTCTGCAACTGGAAAAGGGGCAATAGCTCAGCATGAGGTATACATTACATCACTTTTTGTGCCTGGGGCATCTTCTTCCTACTTTTCATTCTCTCCTCCTTGGCCTGTGATAGACATGCAACCAGATCTTAAGGGAAAATAAGAGGCACAAATGGGGGTGGGGAGGGGGTACTTCTGTGTTGAAGAAGAGTGGTGGTGATAAGAAGCAAATCTTCTCTTGAGAATTAGCCCCTAGAACTAATCCAGCCAAATTCCTTCATTGAGTGAAGATAAAACCAAGGTTGTACGAGGGCAGCAACTTGTGCAAAGGTAACACTCACTCATCAGAAGCAGAGTCAGAACTAGAACTAGGGCCTTTTGTCCACAGCATTCATTGCTCTTTTTTAGGAGGTTGCTGTCTCCTTCAAGCTTAATCCAGTAAGGTTCAAAACCAAGCATTTACCAAAAACTAGCAGAGAAGTATGGCAAGAGGGTGGGCATTCTTAATGATATCAGTATCTTACATTCTTCCCAGGGTAAAGCATATATTAGTATCTCCATGTAACAGAAAGGTGAAGTATTTTACCCCAGGTTATACCAACAGTTAATATGACCAGGTCTTGTAGATTGAAGCACAGTGCTTACATCACTACAGTATGGTCTCTAATGTACTATCTATGCACCATTGTGTATAAGCTTCATGAGGGGAACAAAGACATCTGTTTGGGTCACCACTGTTTCTCTAACATCAGAAACTATTACTGTAGCCCCCCATAGCACTGGCCTTTGTAGACCATGGCATAGTACCATTTCACAAGGTTTCTGTGCCTATTTAACGGGTGTCTAACTCCCTCAGTACACATTAAATGTCTTGAGCCCCTGGATTAGACTTGGATTTGCTCTTCCTTGTATCCCCAACTCATAGCAGGATGCCTGATCCATTGTGTGCACACAATGTACTTTGGTGAGAGAACCATGGACTATGGTGGCAAAAAAAATCAAAGTTCAAGACAGAAGACTTATGTTTTAAATGCAGCTTTAACAATAGTTATAAGTCCTTGCGTCAGTAAATTAGCATATCCATGTACAGAGTTCTCATACACACACATACACACACATATACAACTCCACAAAACAGTAACAACCACTCAAAAAATATTTTTTCTGCACCCACTTCTGTGAGCCGGGTCCTGGACTAAGAGCTAGAGACAATGCTTCAAAAAGATAGAAAGATGCCCTCAGCCTCAAGGATTGGCCTCACTGATTGTTTTACAGGATGGTTATAAAGAAAAAACGAGACACTTTATTCATTTATTTCATTTATTCAAATATTTGTTGAGTACGTACTGTGTTCTAGGCACTGTTCTGTGCACTGGGAATATAGCAGGGAATGCAAGCAAATTGCCCTCATGGGGCATACATTTTAGTGGGAGAAGAAAGCAGGCAGGAAAATAAATAAATCAATTATAAAATAACTTAAATATGGCCACTTTACAACCCCTTCTTTCAAGATATGGAATCCCTGTCTCACCCTTGTGACTTGATCAATAGAATATAGCAGTTCTGTTGGAGTTTGAAATCCTGGACCTCAAGGAGCCTTACACATGCTTCTCACGCTCTTGGAACAGTGCTCTGAGTCAGTCACGTAAGGCAGCCACTGTCACCTCCTCAAGGATGGGAGGCCACATAAAGGAGAATGTGTCCAGCTGACAGCCAGCATCAAATGCCAGACTGTGAGTGGGCTACCTTCTGGCCCAAGTGATCCCCCTAACTGAATGTAGCTGCTTGAATGAGCCCCAGCGAACCAACCAAATCATGAAGAACAATCAGTCATTGTTGCTTTAAGTCAGTAAGCTTTGCGGTGGTTTGTTATGCAGCGGCAGTCAACTACATAGTGTGTCATAGGGTGCTCTGAAGAATAACAAAGCAGATTGAGGGGCATGGGGAGTCCAGGGCAATTTGTCATTTTTTACAGACGGTTAGAGAAGTCCCGCAGAGAAGAGCTTTCTGAGCAGAGAGGACAAGAAGGGTGAAGGCCCTGAGGCAAGAGCATTGTGCACAGAGTATGGGGACCTGCAAGGATGGCCATGCATCTACAGTAAAGTGGGAGATAGTGAGGATGTGCAGAGCCTTGTAAGGACTCTGGCTTTTATTCTGCCTGAACTGGGAAGTATTGGGCAGGGAGGTTGGTGAGGATCTAACACTCTGCAAGAAATTCAGAATACAAAAAGACTTGACGATATGGCCTTTTCTCAATATATCTGGGGGGAAGGAGAACAAAATGACCCCAACCCTTTATGGGAAGTATGTGAAGAAGTTTATGAACGTGCTACAGAGCAGCGGTCAGGGCATCTAACCCTTCCTGAGTTTGTCAGAGCAGCTGGCAGCAAAAGTGACTCAGGAGTCAGAGGTGAGTAAGAGTTAAGAGGAACTTGGTAAATCAAAAAGAGAAAAAAAAAACAAAAACATTTTAGGTGGAAAAGAAATCCTGTGAAAGGCAGCAGAGACCAGGTCAAGTGGTCAAATCAGTGGGGGAGAGAAGGGCGTTGGGTAAAAACGTGTACTACTGCAGATGCTTAAGGAATAGTGCTCTGTGATAAAACATCCTTGGCTCCAAGACTTCCTGTTCTGGACTGAAGCTCTAGGGGAAACAGCTGTGGTCTCTCCTGTTCACCAGTCCATCTCCAGTGCTGGCCGCAGACCACAGCACCTACAAGGCACTCAGTTATAGCTAGTGAACCAACTGAACAAACTGGTTTAACTACATTAGTATCTTTTCCAAACTTATTAGACTACAAATCCCCCCACCCCCTCAATAATGCTGCTAGCGTACCTTCAACCACACTTGGATGAGCGAAGTTGGAAGAATGCTGTTGGGATACAGGGTTTGAGGTAGGGTATAAAGCGTCGATGACAAGACGGAGAGCTGAGCTGGGTCGCATCGAAAAGTTAAGGGTCGTGGGCTTTATACTACCTGTAAATGAGAGCTTTTTGTTTGTTTGTTTGTTTAAAGGACAACCAGCAGAATTCAATGGTGTAATTTTTTTTCTTTTGAAGATAACCACCATGATGCGTAACAGATGGAAAGGAGAGTAAACGGAGACCTGGGCACTAGCTAGAAGTTCCCAGTTCATCCCAAGGGTGAGTTTATGAAGGTATAAACTCATAAGGGTGTTGAGCACAATTCTGAAGTTCTGAATTTTTTGATATAATATATAGAAAAGTACTAGAAACATAGAAACATAGGATAAATAGGTTTTAGTAAAAAGGGTAACTTGATAGCTGATGTCAGAACCAGATGTATTTATTGCCTTGCAGAGCTCTATGTGTAGCCATAAAATATGCTAATTTCCCACTTTCAGCATAATTTTATTTGGCCATGGGCAATTCACAAAACTTTGTCTGGGCCTCTGCAGCCTCAATAACCAAGTAGTATTAGCAAAAGCTAGATTATAAGAACATAAGGCAAAGCAGTAACTCAGGGGGCTAAAGTGGGCCTCAAAATTATTTGTTTGTTTCTGTTTGAAGATTATGGATGTGTGTGTTTGCATGTGTGTGTCTAATTCAATTACAGGTTAGCATTTCACAATAAAATAGCATTTTCATATAAAATCTATATTTTTAAGTTCTCTCAAAATATCAGCACTGCCAGTACTGGGTCAGCAGCATTCTTAACTAGGAAACATCCTACCACCAAATATCTCTTCATCAGGTTCTGTCTGAATGGCACAAAGGGAGCTTCTGTGGGCGCCTAGACAACCATTAGGGCTATATGTAAACTCTGGTCAAAAATGTTTTTCTCCTTAACACAGTAGAACAACTGATGCTTAATGCTATCTTAAGAATCACAGACTATTTTGCTAAAGTTTTTGGATCAAAAGGTCTTTTTTCTGGTTGTTTTCGTTTATTTACTTATTTTTAGTTGTTGGTTTTATTTTAAACAGAAATTCTTAAGGAAGTTAAGTAATCTGGCCTTTTCTAAAAAGGTATAAAGTTTGCTCATGAAAATAGATTGATTAAAACAATAAAACTACAAATTTGCTAATATAGAAGGTAAAAATTAATGGAGTTCAGAAATAGTATATATAATTTGAAAGTATAACGTTAGTTTATTATTTTATTTTTCCATGCATGCTAACATATAACAGCATACCATAGTCTTTTAAAACAGAGATTCAGAAACTAACTGAAAACATTTAGTCCTACATAAATACCAGAATAATTCTCTCAGTAAGGGAAAGTTGGGTAGGAACCCACTTAATCCAGCGACTGAGACAGAAAGGGGAAATTTATAGGAATAAATCAGGGGTATTTCACAGAATAAAGGCAGGCAATAAAACTGGGCCTCATGAGGGACAAGCCTAAGGATTACAAAATTAGGAACCACAGTGAGTCTCTCAAAAACTCTGTTTTGAGCATCCACCTCGATATGTGTTCTCTCTGCCCAGGATTTTATTTTCTGACCTGAAAGTGACAAACAAAAAGGCTAATTAGAATTCTGAAGTTCAATTTCATATTCTCAAGGGATCTGACTGGTCCATCTTGGGTCTGGGGTATTGCAGAAGAAATCCCAAGATGCCCCAAATCCTTTCATCTAAAACTGTGAGGACAGACCTTCGGGGTAAGTGAACGGGTTTCATTAAAAGGGGGCCTGGGGTGTAGGAAGGACACAGTTGGCTTCTGGGTATACAAGAATTTTAATACTTAAAAAGAATGTGTATGGTATGATGTTTTGAGTTGAATTTTATTTTACTGTAAAAACAAATTAAGAGGTGACCAAAGACGTGCTTCTTGAGTCATTGTGGCTAAGACCTTCTGGGAGTTGAAATGTGTCTAAAACATTTGGAATCTGAGACACTTTGTGTTTCCTTAAATCCAGGCATAGGTGAGTTTTTTCATTTGGATGTTGGTAAAGGAGAGAAGAATATATGAGTGTTTTGGTCTTGTCTGGGTAGTGTCATTTGGGCTTGCCTGGATCATAGAGCAGATTCTCAGCAGTGGGAATACTTGCTGCTTGTGTATAATCAAGACTTCTGGGAATGCAGTATTTTGTTCATGGAATTCTGACTTTTATCTGACTCATGTATATTTCAGTCTCAGAACTACAGAAAAATCATATGAGATAGATAAGAAAGTCTCAGAGCCAGAATTATCAAACAATTCTGTCCTTTTTTTTTTTTCTTTCTTTCTTTAAGACAAGGGAAGAGAGAGAGAAAGAGAGGGAAAGAAGCGTCAATGCACAGTTGCTTTCTTGTGCATCCCCTCCTGGGGACCTGGCCTACAACCCAGGCATGTGCCCTGATGGGGAATAGATTTGGCGACACTTTGGTTCACAGACTGGTGTTCAATCCACTGAGCTACACCAGCCAGGGCCAGTCCTCTGTCTAACATCATTCTATAGTAGCGTGAATGTATATTGTCAATTCAGAGGCTGTGTGGTATCTCAAGTGACCAAATGTGTTATCTTCACTAGCTCCACAGTGCATTTAGCTTAATATTCTCACCCTTGATTTAAGAGGCCAGTCAATAAATAAAGCCTTGAAATTGGAGGGTATTTGATTTATGTGCATAGTTTAATTTGTACTCAGTTCATATAGAATTTCTTAATAATCAATTATAGTCAAGAATACTGGATTTCTTCTATATCTTTCTGGAATAAGAGGTGGTGGGAAAAAATGATCTTAAACTCCTTTCCTTAAACGGGTGTGTGTGACTTTTGTGTGGGTTCCCTGTTTGGCAAGACAAATAGTCCCATCCACAAAGGGCAATGTGACAATAAACAGACCATATAAATAAGTGAAACACCCTTCACAAACCCAGTAAACTAATCCTATCCCTAAGGAATTAAAGGCAGACGAATGGAATCACATAAACATCCTTGGAAGATGAGTAAAGGAGATATTTCCATTTCCACCCTTGGTGTCAATGCCCAACTTAAATCAAAGTTGTGTGAGAATATTCTAGAGAAGGTATGAAAAGAATATCTCAAGGCACATTTTTTTTTCCAATTCACGTTAAGTACTTTAATCAGATTTTGACTACCAAGCCAAATGAAGGAATGATCTTAACTAATTCACAGTCAAGGGTTCACAATAATGAGCAGGCAATGCATTTTCCAATTCCTGTTTAAGAAGATTGATGATCATCATTTGGGGTAGTGCAGAAACACTCCTAGTGATAAAATGAGCTTGTTCATCCTTTGCTAAGTGACCAGACAGCTTCTATGAATGGAACCACTGGACCCTAAGGTGAACCCCAAGTCCTCCAAACTGAGACTCCACTACAGGATTGAAAAGCCTGTTGAGGCATTGCCCCTGCAGCTCTCCATCCACCGTCAACAGAGTGTCCTGCCTGTAGATTCTTAAATCCACGATTAACTAATAATGCAGCCCAAGGCCAACTTGGTATTCAATATGTTCCTTTTCTTTTTACAAGTAGGTTATTTCCAAAAAGATATTTAAAATTAATAAGATTTTAAGTGGCTTGAGCTGCATTCTATTTGACTTGTCTTGATAATTTTTCTAGAACGTTTTTAGCTTGATCATATTTACTATACTAAAAGACAATTACTTCACCAGTTGTGCAGACATGGCAGGGGGAATAAAAAATAATTTCTGCTGGTCTTTAATATAGTTTTTCCCAGAAGTCATTGGAAGAAGAAGCCTATAAATTCTTTAATAGTTAAAGTATCAGTCAAGGAGGAGGCTGCTACTTTAATTACTACTACAATTTCTCTGCTCTAGCTATTTATATGAACCAACACAGTGACAGAACATGTGAAGCTCAAAATAAATTTAGTAAAAACTTATTACACTTAATAAAAGAATATACAATTTAATGCATGTTTTTATTTATTAATTACCTAAATTAGTACAAACTAATCTCAGCTAATATGTCAATTAATTATATAACCAACACAAGCTAGGCACTGAAAATATATAGAGGAAAATAATATAGTCTTGGTTTTGTAGAATTATAATCAGGTATGTTATAACATAAGAAAGGATAAAGTGAAATTTTGGGAAGAGCGTGCAAGTGAGAAGATAAAGGACAGAAGTGTGAGGAAGCATTACTTATGAAGAAATTAATAATGGGGTCATTCTTAGTTGAAGATGTTAAGGAAATACCTCTAAGTCTCTCTCACCTATGGTCACTTAACACTGTAGAAGGGTGAAGAGTCTGGATTAGACCTCAGAAAGCCTAGACCACAGCTGTTACTCCACTGGGACCTGGCTCTTTGTCCTTGAGAAAAACTACTCTGCTCTACCACCACCCTTGCATGTGGCTGTGGAGGTCAAATGAGAAACCATTTTGAAGGCACTTCACATTCTTTTCTTCACTCCGGTGTCACTTCTTATTTCACCGTGGATGGGTTTTCTACACCAGCTCCTTCACTCTGATTCAGAGGAAGAGTAGCTGTACTCAGTCTCCATGGCTTCCTCTGGATGCCTAGGCTCCTGGTTGGCAGCCTGCACACTCCCCATCAGATCCGCCGTCACACTGAGTGCTATTGCTTATTGAAATGGTTGTTTTCACTGCCAGACTGTAAGCTCAATTGAAGCATATTTATTTTCATACTTTATAAAGATGTATCTAGCCCTGGCTGGTGTGGTTCACTTGGTTGGAGTGTCATCCCATAGACCGAAAGGTCATGGGTTCAGTTCCTGGGCAGGGCACATGCCTGGGTTGAGGGTTCAATCCCTGGTTGGGGCATGTAGGAGAGGTCCCCTGTTGGGGTATGTACAGAAGGCAACCAATTGATGTTTCTTTCCCTCTCTCTCTCTTCCTCCCCCCCCCCTTTAAAATCAATGAGCATGTCCTCTGGTAGCGATAAAAATAAAAGATGTATCTAGTTAAGCAATTGTCAACCTTTTTTATCTCATGGAACACACAAACTAATTACTAAAATGCTGTGGCATGCCAAAAAATGTATTTTGGTATGCAAACAAAATTTTTTTTTTGCTGATCTGACGAAAAAATAGGTATAATTTTGATTCATTCACAGCAGATGGCTATTGTTGTGTTGGCTATTGTTACTTTTTTATTTGACAATGTAGAAGTCAGTGCCCATGACTAAATAGTCAGGTTTGACGTGTTTTAAACATTCTTGTTTCACACCGGTTGAAAATCGTTCATCTAGTTGAATGGATAAATGGAATCAACAACAGAAGATATTTTAGGGGCAATCACTCTGAACACTGACTATTCTGGGGGAAACCATCTACCCTGGGGCAGGACAGTGACCCCCATTCCTGTCTGAGGCACTTTAAGTTCACACACTCGAGTGGAGCTGGGGAAGGAGGGAAGGTCCAGGCGAGAAAGAAGGGAACGGTTGATCATTTCTGTGCCAAGTGATGCATTCATAATCGCATGCAGTCTTTACAATAACCTAAGAACTAGGTATTAGCTCCCTTTAATGGGTGAGGAAATTGAGGCTTTGAGAAGTTAAATAATTTGCACAAACAAATAACAGTGATCCACAAGAGTTGGTACCAGGGCTATGCCCTAGATTTACATTTCCTAAACTATGTAACTGTGAGGTGGTAGTGGCCATTGTTTAAGTACAACTGCTGCTTAAATACAGTGTTATTCATGCCTTTTCCCTGGCCACGGGGCAGTGGGGTGGGGGCGTGGATGACGTAGTGCATGGGGTATATTGTGGTAGATGAGGTTAGTTGTCTCCTTACAGCAATTTGTTCCATTTTTCTCCTGTTTCTTTCCTTTCTCTGTGAGACAATACTGTTTAGAGCTATGATAGCTCATTAATAATGCATTAAAGGCTGTGAGAATTCCTATAGAAAATAAATGCACCTAATTTTAACCTGTGATTTCCAAACTGATTAGACCACAAGTTTTTTTCTTTTAAATGAAGAATTACTAAGATTTCAGAAGACACTAGTCCCTCCTAGAAACTTTTTTTTGACATTGATCAACACAACGCTGAATTAAGGACAAAGAAATTGTCTTGCTGGTTTGAAGATCAAAACCCAAATGGTTTTTGCATAGCATTGCATACAAAAGAAACTTTGCTCATAGCACACAATTTTGGCCCTGGCTAACAGACAGCAAAGGTAGATATGCTTGAAACATAAGGTGTTTATTTTTAGCCTTCTTCCTAACTGTGTTTATCCGGAGAACAAAAGTGAAGAAGCTAAGATGTCAGTGGAAGAACCAACAACCTCTCCCAGACCATGTGCCTCCTTGCTTAACAAAGGTGGAGCCATTGCCTTCCCTCAGTCCCCTCATCACCCATATTCCTCATCTTGAGGGACTCATAATCAAGCAGCCTGAGGATCAGCTCATCAGGCAGAGAGCAGGGGAACATCAACAGTTGCTACGGAAACTGTCTTTGAAGTTCCTCCCAGGAGGTGGTTTACTGGAAGTTTTATTCCCCCAATTGGGTGCATTGTTTCATATGAACCAATAGTCGGAAGCTTAGATTATTGTTCCCAGGATAGTACTTCTCCCTCATCTTCTCTATGCTCTGGATTCCTACCTTGAAAGTGACATGACACACTATTACAGATCATTTTCCTCTGGGCACTAGTTTAGCCCAATCTACGCTTAAAAAATTGATCAAATGTGCTCTTACTTTCAGTCAACAGCTAAGCAAAGAACTTCCGGCCCTATACTTTTCACAGGTAGCAATTCACACACCTAAGCAATAATTTTAGAGCATTCACTTCTGAACTGGAGGTAAAGTCATTACAAAGTCTAACGGATATGAAAAAGAGGAGTGAGGGTTTGCGAGGAAGGGGGTGCAGGTCTCTGTGGGTTAAGGTTAGTTCCCAGAGTTGAAGGGCCACACCACAGGAATCTCCCAGTAATAAACAGAGGATGGTTGTCATTTTATTTAGCTAATGTGCAATCCAAACGGACAGTAGGCTGTAAACAGATCTCTAATGGTTAAAAAAAATGTTCCCAGTACTTTATCCAAAGATGTTTCCCAGCCAGTTCTCTCCCCACATCCATAAGCAGAAAAGAAAACACCCTAAATCTTATGATTTATGAATTCCCTGTACTTTAAACCCCGATTGAAGCCATCCATCTGCTTTGCAGCCATAAATTTATGGTAAGTCACTGCTTACATGGGTGAGGTAGGCTACTTCAATTTGAAACTCAGATGAATGACAGCAATCAGGCAAGCTCATCTATATTCATTCATATAACATAACCGAAGCCATTAAATTCAAAATGGCATATGTCTTTATGAATAAGAAATTAGCAAAGGCATTTTCATTAAATGTTCTTTGCTTTTCTACAGAGCAATAGTGAGAAAGTTACTTCTTTTTACGCAATTTATATGTGATGAATCAGCTTATTACTAAGGTTTCATAGAAGTTTTGGATGTAATGTAGGGAAATTCTGATAGGATATGACTTTTTAACTTACCAGTAGTGTTATTTTTACTTTGCTGGTGAACCTTACTTCACTTATATAGAGATCTGCCAAATGCTACTCTTTCATGGGACTTAAGACAGTTACATCAACGCTTCAGTGACTTGAACACCCTTGCACCTGTTTCACTGCCTATTTAAAACCTTCTTCCAGTTATGTTCAAACCACTAACACAGATACTTTGCTTCTTGAGCGCTATTCTGCAGAGAGCCAAAAGCACAATCTTTTTAATATATTTTAACTATGATTTTTTTCAATAACGGGAGATGATTATAGCTGGGATGTTTTACAGTATTTTTTGATTTACAACACTTTAGTTCATCAGTTTATCATACTTCATTTATGATGACTTCTTTATGGGAAATATTTTTCTGAGCTGAGAATATCTGAAGTAAAGCAGAAAAATAAACTCACCAAATACCCTGTCACTGAAAAGATGATAACAGATGTTTCCCATCCCCATGTTTGTAACCCTGGGGAGGCAAACTTAAGGGTTTCCCATGTTTCCCAGATGCTGCGTGATGTGCCTGGGTTCCCAGGATTCATCCAAATGAAGGCACACTGAGATTTGCAAATAGGAATTCCCCAGCTGAGAGACTCAGGGTTAGGGGAATAGGGCTGATCGGGGAAAAGGGGTTTGCACCTGGAGTTCTAAGAGATCCATGTGATGTTCTGTATTTTAATCTAGGTCACTCTGTCTACATTTTCAGTGTCTAGTAAAGGAGCTGGAGGAGTTCTCTCAGCTGCTCTAAATTTTCTCTTTTCCTTTGAAACTTTGCTAAATATTTTAGAAATAATGGGAAAAGGAGAAAGAAATAGTTGAGAGAACAAGGGGTGATAGCGAAAGTCAAGAGGTTGAATTACTCAGGATTCCTTAGTCTTTCACACATTGGTTCCGCCCCTACCCAATTCCAATCAATATTGCATGTGTAAGCAACTAGATTGAAAGCACAAATACAAAAGTGTTGCTCTCTCAACTCTCCACAGTGCTCCTGTGATTGTATGATTCCTCCTGGGGGCATGTTCCCATGTGTAAAGAGATAACATTATTGAATCAATTATATATATACCTGTGTTCCAAATGCTTTATGGATCAAATCATGTAATACTCACAGAGCTCTATGAAGTAGACACTGTTAAATTTTCCATTATACAAATGAGGAATTTAGGCTGTAGAGGTTAAGCAACTTATTCATAAACATTGCTAATGATTGGAAGCACCAACCATTAGCAACCATTAACGTTTTGAAAATGATTTTCTAATCTCAGAGGCCAGTCTCTGAAGTTCTATGGTGTCCTGCCTATTTTTGGATTGATAACACATCTTCATAGATGGTGTTTTCTGTGGAATGAATCAAGATAGGAATATATTACTTGCAAATACAGGAAGCCCAAGAATGGCCTTCTCAAGACCTAGGTTCTGCCATGAGTGAATTCAGTCATCTTAACCAACAAACTATACTTTTCTGAACTTTGGATTCATTATCTGTAAATTTGGGGTCAGGGTTGGGGATTAGAAAAATCTGTAAGTCTCATCTAGCTCTCTGATTTTAAGGTTCATGGATCATGTACTGTGGGATATCTAGATAACTCCATATACTGATGGTTACCCATAAACACCATTTAATGACGTTGTGAAGACCACAGCTGTACTTTACCAATGCAGCGGAGGAATGGTGTATGTAAGGCTGGTTGTTATTTTTGGTTGAGTCTTTTACATCATCATCTGCATAAAATAAAGAAATAGAAAATGAGCATTAAAACCCATTACATCATCTGTCAAAGAAATTCAGATCATTGATGTAATCTAAAAGAACTTTCCATACGCACAAGGTTGTCATAGAGATTACATCCTCCAAACAACCACTTCAGAGCTACTGTGGTCAAGAGCGGTGACTTGAATTTTATCTCATTTGAAGGTCTTGGTTGAAATCCAAAGAACCACGGAAAAAGATTATTCTCTCGTGGAAGCACTTAGAAATTGCCCTCATTGAAACACCATAGAAGAATCAGGTCTGTAAAAAATCTGTACTTTGTTAATTACAGTGCATTTGAGAGAGGATAATTTTCCTCTTAACTGGTCCGCAGACCAAGTTGAAGTTGAAGTGGTTAGAAGAACAGCACACACACAATGAAGTTGTGATTTCAGTTACATTGAGCCACAGTTAAAATAGTTCACTAAACCCGTATTTGCAAAATTAATCTTTTCTTAGCTCACGGGGACTCATTTCTGATCCTTAACAGAATAACTAGGATAGTCCCTTTTTTGTAATTTCTTAGTCCAATCTAAAACTTTTTGTGTAAATTCAGGATCGCTATCTCAGGTTTATTCCAGTTCAAAGCTCTCTCTTAGACATTCCTTTCCTTCTACCTGATTCAATTCTAACTTCTCAAGAATGGAGCATAAGGAGAAGAGAAGGAAGACTGTCATGCCAGCTGGGGGCAATTGCATGACTGGCCACATGCTAGTTCACTGAGAATGGGATTCAATTCCGTGTTATGCCCTTCCACCCCAGAAATATCATCTTCCAGAGCTCTCCTCCCTTTTTGCTACTAAGGTTTTCTCCCTCTATCATGGAGTTATGTATACCTCATCTTGGGCAGGGAATGTCAGGAAGTGATAAAATGAAGGTGAGGAAAAATTCTGGAGAAGACTCAGCTCTTCTGATTTGTCATAGCTTCTTTATTTTTTCCAGGAATTCATAGAATTTATGATAGTTGACAAAGAAAACATTGTTTGATGCTTCAAGTTATCAGACTGGACTAACTAAAATTGTTGTGTGGGAACAATTCTTCTACATTCTTGGTGTTTCCTTCCAGGTGGAGGGAGATCTATTAGTGTAACATTCCTGGTCTCTCTCCTGCCCTCTTATCTACTTCTCTTTAGAGGATGAGAGAGCTCTTTATTGGTTAGTAGGCATAGTCTGCTCACTTCACCCTTTTTTTCTTGCTTGGAGGTGCCCTGCCTGCAGAGAGCCTGGGTTACTATTTGTTCCCTGCCTTCTCACAGGGGAAGCTGTGGTTTTCCAGAATGTTCTGCACCTGGATGGGGATGTCTGCCTTAACTGTAGGCAAATTATTAGTAAATCCATTTTCCCAAACACATTAGTTACTTTTTCCCATATGAGCCTTGTTAGTAATAAAGGCAATCTTTTGCTCTCTCGTCTATCTTCTTATCTACTTGGTTCAGACCTTGGTTAAAGAAGAGAGTTACTATTTCTAATTTTAACAAATATTTTATATATTACCCTTTCCCATTGTTAATGTTCTTTCCCCTAGTTCTGTCCCCTCTCTCTCAAATTTGACCATGAGTATGACAATTTAGGTCAAATTCTGGTTGGGCCAGATACAAGTAGTGTAACCACAGACATGTTATTTAGTCTCTGAGCTTTAGTTTCCTCATCTGCAAAGTGAGAATGTTAAGAATTCTTTCCCAAAGTTATTAAGGACATTTACTTGGACCACACATATGAATTGGTCTCACTAGCTACTTCCTCCCCTAATTGTCAATTTGTGTTATGATAAGAAACCAGATAACTCTTCCATCTCATTTGAAGGACTCAGTGAGAAAAAAGTACTTGGACATTGAACCATTTCTACTTTTCCAAACCATTTTCAGTAACACGCAAATGTCAATCCCCACACAAGAATGCCTTCAACTCCCAGGCTGTTTCTTCTAAAGATACTTTATGGCTGGACATATTTCTAAGGGCATCCAATTCAGGAGCCTTTGTTTCTTTACTGAGGCATTTCCTCATTTTTAAAAGACTGGGATGTGGATTTATAATATGCCAATATGACACCTTCCAGCCAGAAACCAGGAAGAAAAAAACTAAGTTGTCTGAGGACTCGATCCAAATTCTTGCTGCATTTTAGAAACTTGAATATGCTTCCGCCTTCTCACTCTGAGGTTTATAAGAAAAATACAGCCAGAAAATTTTGGTCACTGTGAACTGAAATGCAGTGGTATGTGCTCAGCAATGCCATACCCTGATTGATGGGGAGAGGAGTCATGTCTCTTTCCTAATAGGCAAGCACAAATCAATTACAGAAACAAAACAAACAAACGAAAAAAGTGGCTAAAGTGTTCTGGATAAAAAGAAACTTGGAATAAATCAGAATAATATGTTATTGACAGAGTCTCTATAGAAACAACTTTAGATAAAGTATCTGCTACTATATTAGCTACCTAACTTCCTTGGAATAAGTCATTCAAATGGTCTCAGGGGTTCTCTAGCAGCTAGGCTGGTCTGGCAATGAACTACATCTGGGCAGCAGTTGACTTTCTGCTTTATATACTCAACCGAACTAGCTTACTCTACTTCCATGTATTTATTTTTACACAAGTCATCTGAGTTAAGAAATTTAAATAGAAAATAAAAAGTAATCACTGTCTTTATTATTATCATCATTCTACTATCCCTCATTAATTACTGCTTTTAGTTTGTCCACGTTGTCCCTGACTTTATGATTTACATATGAAAATATACATAAATATATAGAAACAAATACACCTGCATGCACATAAAGTTACTTCTATAGTTATCAGAGTGGAATCATAAAGGCACTGTCCTGTAACTTGCTTTTTCACTTAACAATATTTGAGACCATTTTTAATAACATTTCATTCAGATTTATATCACTACAGATTTCATTCATTATAGATTTATATCATTTTAATGGTTCCAAAGTTGCCTTTTTGGAATGTACCTTATTTCTTTGACCAATCTCTAATTAATGGGCATTTGAATTGTTTCTGGTTTTAACTAGAATTAAGAACACTGAGTTAGCCCTGGCTGGTGTGGCTCAGTGGACTGAGTTCTGGCCTGCAAACCAAAGGATCACTGGTTCGATTCCCAGTCAGGGCACATACCTGGCTTGCTGGCCAGGTCCCCAGTAGGGGGTGTGCTAAAAGCATCTACACCTTGATATTTCTCTCCCTCCCTTCTCCTCTCTCTAAAAATAAACAAATAAAATCTTTAAAAAAAGAATGCTGAGTTAAACTTCTTTTATACACACCTTTGCATAAATACTTGCCCAATTAATTATTTGAGTTAAATTCTTGGAAGCAAAATTAATATGTGAAAGGAAATGCATATTTTTATAATTTCTCATACCTGTGGCCAAGCTGCCCTCCAGAAAGACTGTACTAATTAATAATTCCAACAGCAGTCTGAGAGCAGCTATTTCCCCCAAGTTCTTGCCCAAACTGGATTTTCTCTTTATTTTTAATTTCTTGCAATCAGATTCATTCCTTTTAAAAATATTTAAATGAAACCCAGCAAGTGACCACTAAATTGAAACTTCTTAATCACAGTAAACTAGCGAAGTGTTCCATAAAAACTGTTTTGGTAGAATTAAAAAATGGGTGAATATGCAAATTTGCCTTCAAATCTCGTGTATTAGTTGTATGGGAGTATCTGACAAGAAATTCTCTTACACAAGCCTCCCAGCAGAAAATTCTGTTTTGGACTGCAGGGGTGTTCTGAATTTTGGCCACTGATCAAAACATTAGTTCCACTTGATGAAGGAAAACAAAACAAAGCCAATGATTCTAAATATTTCATATCCTATATGGAAACCTCTAGTTAAAGATTCATATCTATGTTTGAATACCACGTGTAAAATTTGTGATTGCAATTAAATTAGCCATGAATTCATTACAGCAATATTGTGGAAAGAACTTTGGACTTAAAATTGGGAGAGACCTATATCTCTACAGCACTGGTTCAAAAGATGAAATTGCATCTGACAGTCAAGCAATGTAAGTAGATTTAAAGGACCGGTAAGAAGTGGTAACTGTTAATCCAGTGCCAAGATACTAGCAGCGTAATTCTAACTCTGATCTGTCCATGTATCTGCCCATGATATGGTTAAAGGATGCATGAGATATTTGAAACCTACTTTTCTGGAAAGATGAGTAGGGAAGAAAATGTATAAAAACGCCTGCAGGTGTCTGTCTGTAATACATTAATCCTACATCTGTAAAGCCTGTACCACAGTATTCTAACATCATAAAAGATGTCTTCTATACATTTTAATCTTTCACCAAAGCACTTCACTGAAATAATGGTTTTGCTTTCAAATTTGATATAGCACGCTATAGAATCTTACAAAGACAGCCATCATAAACTGTCCCACTTGATTATTTCTTTCCATAGTGGAAATGAACCGAAATCACCATGGCAGAAATGTGCATGGGTGCGGCTGGAGGCAGGCGCATACTGTGCTGGGAAAGTCTTCTGGGCCACTCGACAGGGCAGGTGGCAGTGACGCAGTCCCTGCTTGCGAGTCCATGTGTGAGAACATAAATCATTCGTTTTCATTTCAACTGCACGAGGAACCTCCTCTCTGGCTCCCGTGGTTTAAAAGAAAACATACAATGATGATGTAATGATTTGCCAGCTAAAGTACATTTTTTCATTTATCAAATCATGAATCATAGTGATGGAGAGGGCTTGGGTCATTCAGTTTCCCCTCCCTGCTCCTCCTGACTGCACAGAGCCACCCGTCCCTTTCTCTGACCGATTACCCTGTCCCCTGAAGACTGACCAGATAGGGTCTGGCTACTGCCTTATAGTCGCCATCTAATGGAAGTCCTGTTTATTTGATTTCTGATGATCTTGCTGAATCTTAGAGGCATTCCTATGTTCAGAACTATTTCTCCAGTGTGGACAGAATGATCAGAAATAGACTTATTAAGGAAAATAACTCACCCCAAGTCACTCCTGACTTTAGAGAAATTCTTCATTTCTGCCCCTTGTGGTCAGTTAATGACCACAATGACCTCAGTTGTTCACAACTTCCTGTGGCCACGTCCTCTGCAGTGAGATCCTGGACCTTCTCCCATCAATAGGTGCAAGTGGGATGGAATAAAGGGATGGAACAAAAACCTAATGCGTCTGTATGTCAAAAGTGGGTGGGGAACCTTTTCTGAAAAAGAAAAAAAAATGAATGAAGCTGTGAAGGACATGGGATATGAAGAGGAAAGGTGAATTTAAAAAGCATTTTGACCTTGTCACTTCACTACTTAAAACATTTCCATAACTTTCCTTCAACATTGATGGGGTTGGAGGTTGGTGTGGGTCGCTGCTATGGATGACAGGAGTGATAAAAGAAGAGTCTGGAATAGAAGGTCTGTGGGGAATTTCTAGGTGCAACTAAAATGAAATATGCATTTTCTCCTTATGCAGTAGAAACATTCCTGCACAGCAACTCTGTCATATGGGCGTAACTATCTGACTGTCCAGAACAGGGACATCCTGCTATTTAGTGACAGCACAGGAGTTTGAATTTGGTGCCCTGATTCCAAGGGCCTCTTTCTTTATTTTCATGACACCAGAGTTGTGTGCTGTGCTTTTGTGAGCTACTATGTTCTTGATAGGGTGTCACTGAGTCATTAAGGTGGACTGTGCAATGGGCATTGTGGACAGTAACGATTAAGAATACCGCACGTGGGCCCTGCCCTCCCTTTGCGAAGGCTACTTTTACCTAATGGAAAAAGAACGTGTTAAAAACAAAAGTAAACAAAAAGCACTGGAACTGAAGTCCTGGTTCAGACACTTACCTTCTACTTGATCTTTCCCTCAAATAACCTCCCTGGTAAATAGAGATGATCCCTTGGTTATATAACTCTTGGGATAGCATTATACAAAAGCCAAGCAAGAGTATGTGAACCAAATAAGACAGTAATTAATAAAGCACTGCATGCAAATTGCTGGAAGTCTGCCTGATGTTTTCCTTTGTTATGTACTTTCCCATTCTATGAAGCTTTCTTGAACTTTCAGACCTACATTTTTCAACCTCAGGTAGTATCAGTCACTTATTCTTTCCTGCCTTTGCTGTACCTAGTACCTGCTGCAATCAAAACAGCTAGAAACCTTGATCTCAATTACATACAAGGGAGAGGATGAAGCCATTTCTTCCCTATATCCCCAGCACTTAGTGCAAAGCTTGGAAGACAAGAGATACTCAATAAATACGGTAGAATAAATACACAAAAGGAACATGTAAGGTATCCCATCTTGGTCCCATGTCTCATTCTTCTCTCTGGACACAGTATGGAACCTGGGTGTCCTCTCTGTGTCCTGACCCATCCTTTCCCAGGAACACACATCAATATAACTTGCTTTTGATCTACTGTGCAGCTGCCCTCTCATTAATCTCCTGGTTGATGGACCCATTGTTACACAGAAACATTTGCCAGTGTATACATTTACCTTGAACTCTCAAGGAAGAAGGAAACCCCATAGGCCCCCCAGTACAAATACAGATACTATTGCACAGGAGGCTATTTTTCAAAACATGTCTTCGTCCAACCGATGTACGTGTAGCTACTCACATGTGAGTACTAGTTATCTGCAAATAAACTTATCAAAGTTTAAAGCTATTTAAAACTAGAAGAATTACTGGCTTTGATTTTATATACAGAGGATAAACAAAACCAGCTCAAACCAGTTTCAACTCAATCTCAGACATGAGATTAAAGCCCAACCGTGTCTCTCTGTCTGAATCACTAACAGACTTCTGTCAAATTATGTCCATATTTAAGTTGTTTTTGAAGGGTACTTTATATACTTTCATATTGGACCAGTATCTCTTGGTCCAGTTACAGATAGGTCTATTTATTGTTAAATAGACTGGTTTCTACACCTAGGCTTTAATCTACAGGCACAAAAATTGTAAAATTAAATGCAACTCTTCTTTTGCTTTTTGTTTGTGTATTTTATATAAATTTGATTTAAAAAGTTTAAATAGACTTCTGGCCAAGATGGAGGCATAAGTAGATACACTTTGCCTCCTTGCACAACCAAAAGAAGGACAACAACAATTTTAAAAACAAAAAAGAACCAGAACTGCCAGAAATGAGACTTTATGGAAGTCAGAGAACAAAGGAGTTAAAGAAGAAACATTCATCCAGACCAGTAGGAGGGATGGAGGAGAGCAGCCAGTGGAGAGAGGATACAAGGCAAGGCGGCAGCTGGCCCCGACTGGGTGGTCTTGCACTTGCACGCAGATAAACCGGGAGGAACAACTGGGGAGTGAGACAGACCGCACAACCCAGGGTTCCAGCACAGGAAAATAAAGCCTCTAACTGTAAAAACTTGTGGGGGCTGCAGCAGTGGGAGAGACTCCTAGCCTCACAGGAGAGTTCACTGGAGAGACCCACAGGATCCTAGAATGTACACAAACCCACTCACCCAGGAATCAGCACCAGAAGGGCCCAGTTTGCTGTGGGCAGTGAGGCAAGTGACTGAAAACTGGCCCAGAGCAGAGCAAGCACAGACTTGTTCCCTCTCAGACCACTCTCCAACATACAGCACCACAGGGCAGTGCCATAGGTTGCCCTGCCCTAGTGAATACCTAAGGCTCTACACCTTAAAACGTAACAGCTACACCAAGATAAAGAAATTTGGCTCAAATGAAAGAACAGATCAAAGCTCCAGAAAAAATACAACTAAGTAATGATAGTAATAAATAGTCAGTCTATCAGATACACAGTTCAAAACACTGGTAATCGGGATGCTCACAGAAATGGGTGAGTATGGTTGTAAAATTGAGGAAGACGTGAAGGCTATGAAAGTGAAATAAAGAAAAATGTACAGGGAACCAACACTGAAGGGAAGGAAACTTGGACCCAAATCCACAATTTGGACCAGAGAGGAAGAAATAAACATTCAACCAGAACAGAATGAAGGAACAAGAATTCATAAAAATGAGGAGAGGCTTAGGAACCTTGAGGGCAACTTTAAACATTCCAAAATCCAAATCATAGGGGTGCCAGAAAGAGAAGAGGAAGAGCAAGAAATTGAAAACTTATTTGAACAAATAATGAAGGAGAACTCAACTGATCTGGCAAAGGAAATAGACTTCCCGGAAGTCCAGGAAGCTCAGGACTTCCAGAAAGATTTCCAGAAAGTCCAGGAGGCTCAGAGAGTCCCAAAGAGGTTGGACCCAAGGATGTACACACAAAGGCACATCATAATTACATTACCCAAGATTAAAGATAAGGAGAGAATCTTACAAACAGCAAGAGAAAAGGAGACAGTTACCTACAAAGGAGTTCCCATAAGACTATCAGCTGATTTCTCAAAAGAAACCTTGCAGACAAGAAGGGGCTGGAAAGAAGTATTCAAAGTCATGAAAGGCAAGGACCTACATCCAAGATTACTCCATCCAGCAAAGTCATCATTTAGAATGGAAGGGCAGACAAAGTGCTTCCCAGTGAGGTCAAGTTAAAGGAGTTCATCATCACCAAGCCCTTATTATATGAAATGTTAAAGAGTCTTATCTAAGAAAAAGAAGATCAACAGTATGAACAGTAAAATGACAACAAACTCACAACTATCAACAACTGAGCCTAAAAAAACAAAAACAAAAACAAACTAAGCAAACAACTAGAACAGGAATAGAATCACAGAAATGGAGATCACATGGAGGGTTATCAGCAGGGAGGGGGAGGAGGCAGAATGGGGGAAAAGGTACAGGGAATAAGAAGCATAAATGGTAGGTACAAAATAGACAAGAGGAGGTAAAGAATAGCACAAGTAATGCAGAAGCCAAGGAACTTATATGTACAACCCACGGACATGAACTAAGTTGGGGGGTGAAATACTGATAGTAGGAGGGGGTGTAGGGCGGAGGGGAATAAAGGGAGAAAAAATGGGGCAACTATAATAGCATAATCAATAAAAGGCACTTAAAATTTTAAGTAAAGGAACATAGATATCAATAGAGCTTCATTTTGTTTGGAAAAATGTGAATATTTATGTAATTTAAAACTGGTAGACCAATGATTTACAGAAATTTGTAGAGAAATGGCTATTCATATTCAGGGCTTGTTTTGTATTAGTTTGAATTTTGGATATAATGATGTTCTCAGAAATGTATCACATTCGTAATATATGGTGGCTTTGTGAGTGTGTGTTCTCAAAAAGACCCTGTATTTACTATTGAAAGCAAAATAAAAATTTTTACACATATTTTTCACATTACCTAGTAAGGTCACCACTGGATAGAAAAGAGAAGTGATTAAGATTATATACATGCAGACAAACATTGTAAGGGAAGTTCCCTTTCATTTCATAATAATAATCAGTATCGATTTTCATGAGAAAATGCATGAATAGTTTCTAAAACTTGGTTAGCAACAGCTGAACACTTGCCAAATATGAAAAAACATAGGCTCCTTCCTGGTAATAAGCATCAAAACTTAACAATGCAGTCAGGATGTTTTCATGTGCAGGAAATATGAAGATCAGGGAAGAAGACTAAAGACCTTGTAAAACTCAAGCACTTTCCCCCTTTACCTACAGCAATTAGTCTCAAAAGCATTTAAGAAGACACATGGCTTGTGAGAAAGCAGATGTAATTTCACTCTTCACCTTGAGTACCTCTACCTGCATATGGATGACTGAATATGTCATAGTTTATAAATGCTACATCTCACACACAATTAAACAAGGAAATTGGCTTCCACTGTATTTAAGGAGAGATTTGTGGCAGTTTCACCCTGTGTCATCAGAATTGCAAAGCTGTCTCTCCTCTTTTTGTCTCACAGGGGAAGAGCATGGACTCCTACACAGGGTCCAGCAGAAGTAATGCCTGCTTGAATGTGGTTGGTCGGATAATAATATGGGTGTAGTAATTTATAGTTTTAATTTGAACATTTTACCTGAAATGTCACATGGTATGCTTTCGTGTGATATTGTTATGTTACAGAATTACATGCTTATCATTTTGTAATAAAAGGGGGGTTATTTGTGCTGGACCCTTTATATTGAATACTGTCTTCGATTTAAAGATTAAAAACTGGCAGGTTTACTCTGACACCTACTAGGCAGCAGGATGCAGATTAAAAGCATGGGTTTGGTATTATGCATGCTTTGTGTGCAGCCACGACGGTCACTTTTAACTGTGTGACAATGAAAATCACTTAACTTCTTTGTGCTTCAGTATTCTCATCTATAAAATGGGACAATAATAATGCTACTTCACAGGGATCTGGGGTCGTGTTAGGAGGACAGGGCCTGGCAAAGTAATCTTATAGACAATAGTAACCATGGTATTAGTTTCTTTTCCTTTTTATCAGATCTTAACTGATTGAAGACAAAGTACAAGAATAAAGGCACTACAGTTGCCTGTACCTCAGAACATCTTTAGGTGCAAATTCAAACAGAGCTCCTTTCTTTGGCTCCTAAACTTTTCCTCCAATTGGCAACATGCGCCATGAAGAAGTGAATGCAGCTTTTACGAAGGACAGGAGTGGCGGCCCTGTAGAGCAGCGTGTCTACTTGCAGGTGCAGAAATGTAAGTCAGAACTTTTGTGTGGATTTCATGAAACTTGAGAGTCTGTACTTAAAACAACAAATATATTAGAAAAAAATTTTCTTTTCTTATTATCCTATAGACTACTGTATTTACTCTTATTTTTACCTCTTATTTCCTTAATTACTTTCTGAATATGATACAGGTTAGAGAAATGGATTTTGCAAGGGTTTGAATCTAGTTAGTTGGCCACCAAAACCATGTTCATCTTTGAGACTATGAACCTTGTAACTGAAGAAAATGACTCACCCAGAGTTGCATAATTGGATTCGATGGTAGAAAACAGGGCCCACTTGCATTATTTTAAGGAGAAAAATTTTGAATAATGATAGTAACTAAGACGTATTGAGTGTTCCCTGTGTACTAGGCTTGGCTCTGAGTGTGTTATGTACTCACACTGATTTATTCCTTACAACAGTCCTAGCAGTAAGTAATTTCCTCATTTTACACACGAAAAACCTGAAGTTAAGAGTGTAGCCCAAAGTAATACAGCTACTGATGAGCTGAGCCGGGACTTCCACTTGCATATTCTGGTCCCAGAGTATGCATGCCTAACTACTATGCTTTCTTGCATTTAAGTGCAGAGAATAAGTGTTCACTGAATTCCTGAAGGAACTGGAAAAGCTGGGCCTCCAGGATTGACTTCTAGGATAACACCACAGAAATGACCTGCCAGGGAGACAGCTAGCTCTAACACAGAGAGGAGCTGGAGAATTGGAGTCATGCTCGCCTTCACGATAATAGCGTTCTATGTCAACAGCCAGGTAACCACCTCTAGAATTATTATCTGCAGAGCTATGCTGCATCTACTATATCGCACAAGCAAACTGGGTGTCTCGAACCCTGCTGCCTCTCTGAGTTCTTAACTCCTTTTAGAATTCAGTGTCGCTGCCCATTACAGCATCTAACTGGCAGAACCGAAATCACATCTGGAACCCAGCTTTGTAGGCTCTGAGTCTAGAAAACACACCCAAAGGAGGGTGGAAAAGACACCAAACAGCCCAGCCAAAAGTATCATGTGAACATTTTAATAGAAGAATTTCCCCTTTGCATCAGCATTTCCTCACTATTCTTACGAAGTATTACTTCAAGTCAAATACTGTGTATGCTTATGAAATAGAAAGGAGAAAAAAATTATGAGTGATTGAAATAAGGTGTTTTATTTCTGTTTCCTTTCCTTTCAAGTTTCAGTGGCAAATAACAGACAAAGATCTTTTCCTCTTGTAACAGAAGGACCTAGCAGCTACGAGGGCCACAGAATAAGAATAGATCATCTGACTTTTTGGGAGCTGTCTTGACAGACTGATAACTTCTGGGTGTAAGAATTCTGCAAATAAGATAAACTAAGAGGAAGGTGAGAAAAAATTGGGTGGTTTAAAGAGGAAATATTACCAAAGCTCCTCAACTATATTCTTGTCAAATGAAATGCAATGGGTTTCTCCTAAAAATCTATAGTTTTCAAAATGTGGTATGCATTACCCTATTCTCAGAAGCTTTTAAAAATGCAGATCATATAGAAAAACTTCAGGTATACCAAACAGCAATATTTTCACTGATACATCCCATAGAACAAGGGACATAAAGGAAAGAATAAACAAATGGAACTTCATCAAATCAAAAAGCTTCTGCATAACTAAAGAAAACATCAGCAAAATGAAAAGGGAACCAACCATATGGGAAAGTATACTTGCCAATGATACCTTGGACAAGGGTTTGAGCTCCAAAATATGTAAAGAACGCACATGACTCCACACCAGGAAGACAAAAAATCCAATTAAAAATTACCCGAACAGACACTTCTCCAAGGAGGACACACAGAGGGCCCAAAAACATATGAAAGGATGCTCAGCATCACTAGTCATTAGGGAGATGCCAACTAAAACCACAATGAGTTACCACTTTACACCCATCAGAATGGCTATTATAAAGAAGTCAACAAACAGTAAATGCTGGTGAGGTTGTGGAGAAAGGGAACCCTCGTGCACTGTGGGTGGGAATGCAGACTGGAGCAGCCACTTGGAAAACAGTATGGAATTTCCTCAGAAAACTAAACATGGAACTGCCTTTTGACCCAGCAATTCCACTGCTGGGATTATACCCTAAGAATCCTGAAACACCAATTCAAAAGAATCTATGCACCCCAATATTCATAGCAGCACAATTTACCATAGCCAAGTGCTGGGAGCAACCTAAGTCCCCATCAGTAAATGAGTGGATCAAAGAACTGTGGTACATGTACACAATGGAATACTACACAGCAGAAAGAAAGAAGGAGTTCCTACCCTTCATGACAGCATGGAGGAGACTGGAGAGCATTGTGCTAAGTGAAATAAGCCAGTTGGTAAAAGACAAATACCATATGATCTCACCTATAAGAGGAACCTAATCAACAAAACAAACAAGCAAGCAAAATAGAACCAGAGACACGGGAATAAAGAACAAATGGACAGTAACAGAGAGGAGGGGAGAGGGGGTTATCAGGGGAAAGAAAGGGAAGGCTAGCCAAAGAACATGTATAAAGAACACATGGACAAGGACACCAGGGTGAGGGGCAGGAGGATTGAATGTGGGAGGTGGGAGTGCATACGGCAGGGGAGAGTAAAGTGGGGAAAATGGGGACAAATGCAATTGAACAACAATAAAAAATAAAAATAAAAAAATAAAAATGGAGATCACTTGGTCCCATCGAAGATTTAATGAATTATAATCTCCAAGAATTAGGGCCCAAGAATTTGTATTTTAAAACACCTCAAATCTTTAATACAACACTTCCTCCACCCAGGTACCAATTCATCAGATACTTTCCTATTAAAAGTAACAGTTTATAGTTTCAGAGGTGGTAGTAGAGGGGATAAAAATAGTACACAAGTTCGCTTCTTTTCATTTTTTTTCTCAAAGAGGGCATGGGAGTAATATGGAAGATAGAACTAGAATATAAACAAGTGGGGAGTGAGCTTATCTAATTATTAGACATTACTCTTACTTAGGTTATGCCACTTTACTCAAATAATGTTTTTAAGCTTGATTTTTCTCCTCACAGAAGGATAAGGTCATGTCCTATGTAGGGAAGGAAAAATAACTTTTTCTAGACCTCCTTTTCTGCACATGGTTCCTTCAACATGGCATTTTTATTTGACTTCATTCTCGCCCTCATGGAGCCATGTATTTGGTTTGGAATTCTGAATATCAAAGACAAACAAACAAACAAAACCAAAACTCTTTAAACCCGAGGCATCCCTTCTGGAGCAAACAGGATCATTCTTCCTGGCTCTCATTGCAAACTTTGCTCACCCAGATGTCGCAGAGATCTACAGTCCCAGGGAGCAGGCGGCTAAAATTGTAAGTCTGGAAAAAATCAGGAGAGATGACACAAAGGGAAAATAGTGGCAAAGCCTTCACTTTGGTTTGGGCTCTTCTCCAGAATCATTATGAGTACCTCCTCTTCAATATCTCAAAGGCATTCTAAACCTAACATGTCCAAAACTTAATTATGGTTTTTTAATACTCTTGAGCCTGTTCCTTACTGCAGGTCCTGATATCGACAAAGGGTCCATTATAGATTGGGTTGCATAAACCAGAAGCCTAGGGATCATTGTTGACACCTCTCTCTTGCTTATCCCATGCTCACAGTCAATCAATGCCAAGTCCACTGGATTTTGCATCTCACATGTCTCTTCCATATTTGAATTTCTCTTCTCTATCTCAAGCAAAACTACTTTGAGCTATGATTATCTCCTACATAAACTTCAGTAGCAGAATCCTAACTGGTTTCCTTGCCTCCTATCCTCTCTCCCTTCTTTAAAGTACTGGTATACAGCCCGGCTGGTGTAGCTCAGTGGATTGAGCGCGGGCTGGGAACCAGAGGGTCCCGGTTCGATTTCCAGTTGGGGCACATGCCTGGGTTGTGGGCCAGGTCCCCAGTGAGAACCATGTGAGAGGCAACCATACATTGCTCTTTCTCCCTTCCTTCTCCTCTCTCTGAAAATAAATAAATAAAATCTTGAAAAAAAAAAAGGTACTGTTATACAGAAACAAATCTGTGAGATCCTTACAAAGTGCACTGAGTCTCATTTCTGAGAATGACTTCTTGGAAACTCTTTGAAGAGAAGGCACTAAAAGGCCAGGGGTCAGGAAGCTCATATTCTAATCATCACATTGCCGAACTCTTGTGTTGAAAGGGACCTCAGATGTTATTTGGTCAGATTCCTTCTGTGGGGGAGCTTTGTCTGGCAGACCCCACTCCCTGCCCCGGCCATCATGGATGAGAATAATTCTACCAAGACATGATCTACTGGGGAGGAAAGGTAGCCAATCTCTGGGAGGAGAAGGGCCTTGAGCCTGTTCCTCTATGGTCTTTTATTGGGTTCAGTTTTCATGGGAATACAGGTAAAGCTCATCAATCATTGTCAGGCAGTAATGATCAAACAATAGATAATATTCAAAGAACTAAGAGGGTTTATTCTGAGCCAGGGTCAGAGAGATAGAATGAAACAAACTCATTTTATGCTTGAACCCTTATCATTTAAATTGAGAGCATTCTTAGCAAAGCAGGTTTCACAGGATTTTATGCATTCTTTCTCAGGCCTGATCACCCTGGGGAACTACCTGTACCTGCCCAGGACTGCACCACCCTCCGGCATTTTTTCAGGCTTAAGTCAGGCAGGGGAAGTAAGGCAGCCAAGAGATTAGGAGACTTTTACAGACAGAATGAGGACTCAGGCTATGTCAAAGCCAAGAGGTGAGGGTCCATCACCTCTTTTTCTATAGTCCTCAAAGTCCCTGATGGCCCCATCATGATTGTGCCTGTCTTATGTCATCCCTCCCTTGAGGAATCTTACCCATCATTGGCTAACCAGTCATCTGCCTGGGGCCAAGCAAGGTGAAGTAAAGAGGGCAGAGGTAGCACCCCTGCTGGGAAGATAAGCTTTGTCTCCCTAGTGGCTTATGGTTCCAAGGTCTTTTTACTCAGCCTTAGCCATGGGGGATTACGGCTTCTGAAACCAGGAAGGGTGGTTCCCAACATCCTTCAAATTATGAGAGAGGAGAATGAGACACAGAGGGAGAAGCTGTTCCCCAGCTCACACAGCAGTCTTATCATGACCACCACTGAAGTCCTTTTTAGCACTAAATGTTTTCTTCAGCAAGTAATTAGCAAGAAACAAATCCTTCCCTCCCCATTTACTCTGACCACCATCTCCAAGAAGCAAACTATTGCAGTACATAATATACACTTATTTTTTTGTTCCAAAAATTTTACTTTTCACTTTTTTCCACAGAGGACCACATTTATGATAAAGTGAGCTAATACCAGGCTTTTGCATTCCATTTAAAAAATTCCCAGCAGGATGTGTCCATGTCACAGAGTCCATTCAACGAGGGCCATGTTGACCCACTGGTAATTTTCAGGACAAATATCTCATCTTTCACCTTCTGCTAGACCCCAGAAAATAAGTTTCAGTAAGACGTGCAATTCTTGCCACACCAGGGGCTGAGAGGCCCTGCAGTCTTCACTCCTTCAGCAGAGCGCTCCCACCGAGATCTAGGGACCTTCGGCTTGCTGGCGGGCTTGCTTTCCCTGACTTGAACATACTGTCCTTGTGTGTACAGCAGCTTGAAAACATTACAGAGGCACCTAGCCAAGAAGGTGTCCCAAAGATATGTTCCAACTTTAGATGACAGTGACAAAAGACCCTGAATGCCCCATGGAGACAATGACCTGCCAAACTCTACTTTTCAAGCGGGAGTCAAAGTTTGGGTCCTCCCGCATTATATGAGCAGGTCAGATTACAAAATTACAACTACACATGTTCCAAGCACAGAAGTTGGGGGCTGTATTAGCTGTTCGGTGTGGTAGAGTGTCATAAGTCATATACTTCAAGGTCATACTCCCTCTGCATCTTGGGTGGCATTTCTATTTACCGTAGTGGTTCTCAACACTGTGATTTTACTGCTTTGGGACTACTTGAGCAATGCCAGAGATATTTTAGAGACCAGGGATGCTGCTAAACATCGCGCAAAGCACAGGACAGCTTTCTCTCACAAAGAATTATTTGGTTCAAAATGTCTATACAAATGGTGTTGAGAAACTCTGATCTAGAATTAATCAGACTGGCAATGAATAGAGAAGATAAGTCAATGGATTTGTCAGAAGGCCTGTGTTCATATACCTGTTCAAGATGTATAAAGGTGGACAAGATTTTTTTGTAACTTCTCTTCCTTAGTTGCTTTATTTGTAAAATATAAATAACAATACATATATATTCCTAACACATGGGAAACTCTCTATAAATGTTAGAAATTATAATTATTAATGCAAACTCCTTTTCCCTGCTCTATTTTTATTGGCTCTTGGCAATGAAAATAATTTATCATTTTATCCTTTGTTATATACTGAGTTTTAGATGCATTATCTCATTATTCCATGCCAGTTCTCTGAGTTAAAGCTTATTACCTCCATTACTTAGAAAAAGGAACTGGGTTACAAAGATACTGAATGATTCATACAAATTTGAAGAATTAATACCCAGCATTTGAACATGTTTGTGCATTGCAGTCTATTCTCTTATCCACTCTATGGGGTGGGTAGGCCCCATATTTGGGGGCTTTCCTTTTACCACTTTGCACTGGTTTGTCTGTCTCCCTCACTGGCCTGTGAGGTGCTTTGGGCAGGAGCTGTATCTGTTGCATGTACATTCCTGTGCTCTGTGTATTGCACCTCTTTTCTCACATCATCCTGGGAGGTGGCAGCTGCACCTGGCAGCTGGTGCAGGGCTGCGGGATTCAGAATCTGGAAGACTTCTCTTTCTTTCCGAGACAGAAACAAAGTTCCTGTGATGGATTTACATAACTGAACTCGTACTCTGGTGGCAATAAAGGGTTAATTGTACTGAAAGACAGGTTTGACAGACTGAGAAAGTTAAAATTAGAGGAGTGTCAAAGACAAGTGGAATCCATGCCAACAAAAGCCATTAAGCAAAGTGTCACCAAACCTTGTAGCAATATGATTGTGGCAATCAGTATGTGGATAAATACATCATGCAAATACTTGAGAAGCACAATTGACATTTTATTTCATATTATGAACAAAAGGCCTCACTCTACTCCAGTGTCTTGTTTTCTTAAAAGATTGATTCTAAACCTCCTGTCTCACTGTTATGAGAAGAGAAAGAAAAGCTACAAACTAAAAGAAAATATTTGAAAATTGTATATCTGATAAAGAACTTACACCTAGAACATTAAAAAGTCTCAAAACTCAATATTAAGAACCAACAACCCAATAAAAAAATATCAGTGAAATATTGGAAGAGACAGTTCACCAGATTTATGTGAATGGAAATTAGCACCTGTAAAGACATTCAACATCATACTCGAGAAATGCAAACTTACATTGCAGTGTGTTCTCACCACACCCCTACTAGAATGGTTAAATTTTTTTCAAAAAATGAGCATTCTAATGTTGAGAATGTGGAAGAACTTGAACTTGTATACACTGATTGTGGGAATGTATAATAGTACAACTACTTTGAAAACAATTTGACAGTTTCTGAAAAGCTCAAACATGTACCTCCCATAAGATTCTGCTATTTCATTCCTAGGTATTTTCCAAAAAGAAATACAACCATGTGTTCATACAAAGAAGCTTACATGAATATACATGAGTTTATTCTATAATAGCTAAAACCTGTGTACAGTTCAAATGTTCATCAAGGGTGAATGGATAAACAAATTATGGGGTATCCATACAATGAAATACTACTCAATAATAAAAAGGAATACATTATTCACATGTGTGACAACATTGGTAAATTTCAAAATAATTATGCTGAGAAAGAAGCCAGACAAAAACAAGTACATACAGTATAATTTCATTTTTATGAAATCCTAGAGAATGCCAAGTAATTTATAGTGACAGAAAACAGATCAGTAATTTCTAGGGGGGATAGAAGTTAGGGATTATGAGATGTCCCAAGGAAATTTTGAGGGAGGGTGATAGATATGTTACTGACCTTGATAGTGGTACTAGGCTCACAGGTGTATATATAGGTCAAACCTTATCAAATTGTACACTGTACATATGCATAGTGTAATGTATACTTTTTATATCTCAATAAAGCCATTAAAAAGAAATCTGTACTTGTTAACTATAAAATATAATTATTATATACATATATACAACGAAGAAAGTCTGGAAAAAGTTCAGCCATTGTTAATATAATGAGAACGGTTTGCATGACATCGATGTCACCTGGCAGCCAAGGAGAGTGGACTGGGATGCGCATGTGTGAACAATGACGACTTCGCTGTACTTGTCAGTGGGGGCAGTAGATGCCTGTTGAGTGAGCATGTGTACTGTGTGGCCATCGCATTCAAAAGGAACAAGTAGAGCAATGAATCTGCATCAAATTTTGTGTTAAGCTTGAACATTCCTTTGTGGAAACTATTTGGATGGTTCAGAAGGCTGCAGCTATAGGCAACTGGTGATTGGCAGCTTCATCACGACAACATGCCCGCTCGTGCATCATGTCTCACGCAGATATTTTTGGTGAAACATCAAATCACCTGGGGGACTCAGCCCCTCTACAGCCCAGATTTGGCGCCCTGTGACTTCCAGCTTTTCCCCAAAATAAAATCACTATTGAAAGGGAAGAGATTTCAGACCATTAATGAGATTCAGAAAAATATGATGGGGCAGTTGATGGCAATCTCAACAAAGGACTTCGCAGAGTGTTTTGAACAGTGGGGACCACCTTGAAGGGGACTGAGGCATTATTCATTGTCTTATGTATGATGATGTTTCTTGTATCCCATTTCTTTTTTAATAAATGTCTCTATTTTTCATATTACATGGCTGGATACTTTCTGGAGAGATGTGGTATATATTTAATGTAACATGGCTCAACATATAGATTGCCTATTGCTGACATGTGGGAAAAATACTTTTGTTTGTGCCTTCGATTCTTTAAGAGAAGAAACTTTCTGAGTCAAATTTTTCATAAGAGAGACTTCAGTGTCTCCTGCAATGCTATTGGCAAGATTGTTGATACACATTTTTGGATTTGACTTGACATCTTGTTGAAATCTGAGGACTAATGTATATTTCAGGCATTTTCTTATTTACATCAATCTGATACAAAGAGCCTGGAGGGCGAGTCATGGCATAGCTTCGTGACTTGTTAGCAGAAGAAACCAACGACATAAAACACCTGTGCACACCACGGGCCAGTGGCTAGCACCCTCACATCTTTTAGTGTCTCGATAGGATCACATATTTGCTAAAATAAAATCAGATGAAATAAAACGAAAATAAGCTTAAGAAGGGATATTTAAGTGGTGACCTAAAACATGAGATGTTAAAAAAAATGAGAAAAAAATTTTGAGAGAGGAAGAAATGAATATTTGAAAGTACAGAGGTGAAGATGATGTAGGCATGTTTGATGGTCGGAAAGGCCATCATGTGCCTTGAACTTGGTGAACAAAGCAGACAGTTGCAACAGATGTGATTACAGAGTTTTGAGGGGGAACAGATCATGAAGGACGCTGAAGATAATTGCCAGGTCTTCCAGTTTTATTTCAGATGAAAAGGAAAGTTGCACACACGCTCTAAGCCACACAGTAGCATGATGCAATTTATTTTTCAAAGAAGAGTAACTCTTTTGCCCATTGTCTAGTGACTCAGCTTCCCTAAACGTATTCCTAGGAATTTTCTAAGAACTCTGGTTCCCACACGCACATCTTGGTTTCCCCTCTTGGTTACCTTCCTTAGAATATCTTCTGCAGCGGGAGCCCTGCAGGAGCCAGTCTTGAGATCCAGACATGTGTACATTCGGGCTCAGGGCCCTCTAGGCGTCTAAGGGTTGACTGTCCAGGGAGAGAAAGTCTGAAGGGCTGTGGTTGGGGGTCAGTGATTCAAATTAGAGATAGACGGTGGGTCTGGAAGAGGTCAGAATGATTCGCGTTTCCTGGCCCAGCCCCATGCCCTGTGTCAGAAACTGTGGAGCGAAGGGGGGTAGCAGCAGCTGAATGAACTTTTTGAAGGGAGCTCGTTGTATAACAGGAAGAAGGCACCAGTAATGCAGGCTGCCTGCGGGACTGGGTGGCAAAGTGTGCACAGGGCGGAGGCAGGAGCAGATCAAAGTTTGTGATGCTGGAATTTTACACAATAGAAAAACACCATCTCGAGAAAACTAGTACAAATAATCTGTATAGAATAAGATCAAAAGTGAGTATTTATGAGAAAAAAAAGAGAGCAACAGTAAGTCACAACATGTAAAAAGCTGACAAACACTATAAACATCACCAAAAAATCCATAAAAATGATAACTTGATTTATGATATTCAGCACCTACCTAATACTTCTTTGTCCCCATTTCTTGGCTACATACTTTTCAATCACCACCTATATATAGGACATTGTTGTGATAATTTTAACACAGAAAATAGAAACATAGCTCAATCTTTACTGTTATATCTGATCACAATTACCTTTTCATTCTTAGCAGTATTAAAAAAATATGCAACTCCACTTACAAACATACTAGCTCTTTGTAGTATTTGGAGAGGGAATGTCCTTATGAACACGGGATAATGATAAATTCCACTTTTTGTGATTTACATCAAGACAAAAAAAAGGATCGTGAATTTACAATTATCTATGCTACATCATCAGGTGTGCTTTTGACAGAAATGAACTACCATTTTTTTCCTAGGCTTTTTTTGGAAACCAAGTCTTCTGTTGGAAATTATACACATTTTTAAGGTGGCAGAATTTTCCAGAACTAGCTCCTGGCCCATACATTTCAATATTGTTTCTTCCTCCTCTCTAACCACATAATTCTAGTTCTCAATGCTAGAGCACCTATTAATATCACATTAAGTCATCTGTCCTTGAACTTCATATCACAAGGTTGGATCAGTCAGTCCATGGGGCAGTAGAAATATTTCTAGAAGCCATTTCCACACTGGGTGACTAGAAATATATTAATTATAGCACAGAAGTAACTATAAAAATATAATGTATCTCTTCTACTAAACACAAACTAAAGAGTTGTCTAATTCAACTTTTTGTTAGCTGGATCTCCAAAATACCCAAAATACTCTCAGGCATTCCAATATCATATATATATATATATGATAGAGGGGTAGAAGAAGAGAGAGCAGTATTAATTGACTGCAGTTTAAATACATGCTGCTAATTTATAAAATATTGAATCATGTGAACACATTGCTAGGGCCCTGTAATAGCATTCTGGAGTACATCTGCCTCTGGGTTGGAGAGAAAGGCATTTGCCTCCTTTATGCATAAAATATTGAGTTGACCAAAAAGTCCGTCTAGTTTTTTCTGTAAAATAAAAGACACATTTTTCATTTTCACCAATAACTTTATTGATTTGGATACTTTGAGTATGTCATCTATCTGCCATGTGGTATAACATTGATTGTTCACAATTACTGTCTCGATTTGATAGCTAGCAACTTCAACTGGTCTACCAGACAGCGGGGCATCATTGTCCAGTGAGAACTCTTCAGCACAAAACTTCTCAAACCACTTCTGACACGTTCGATCAGTCACAGCACCTTCTCCACACATTGCACAGATCAAATATTTTTGCATTTCAGTTGCATTTTTACCTTTTTTGAAATAATAGAGCATAATATGTTGAAATGCATAGTATGTGCATTTTCTTCCATCTTCAATATTAAAATGGCTACAAAAAATCACCAATTTTGATAATTTTTTTTAAATGCACACTGAAATGACAGCTGTCACAATGCAATCTAACAAAATTACTTCGAATGAAGTTAAAGACAACTAAGTCCTGCCAGAGCCATCTTACGGGAAAAACCAAATGAAATTTTTGGCCAACCCAGTAGGTCATTTTTTCAGTCCTAGGAAGCTTAAGAGAGCAAAACATTTTGGAATCTCCAGGATGTCACAACCTTGGAAGGGTTGGGAAATAGTATTCGTGAGGCCGTTAGTAGCATTTCTCAGAAGTCACAAGCAACAATGAGTATGAAGTCACCCTAAAGCGGTGACTTTATTGGCAGGGCACCTCAGTGTGGATGGTGGGGTGTGGGACAGACAGAGGCTACCATGGAAGTACATAAGTCATGGGAAGTTGTAAGCAGGGATGAGGCTCACCTTCAGGGCCTTCTCAGAAATTATTGGGCAGTTGGCCTTTTTCCTGAACTCTAAAATATGCTTCTATTTGTGTCACTACATGTACAGAGAAATTTGGATAATCCCTATTTTATTTCAAAATCCCAGAACCAATCTGCACCATGTACTAAAGGGATTTAGACATTGATGAGTACCAGGCCATCTCATCCATCGCCTCACATTGATGATGCTGTGCTGTGACCCAGATGCTGTGCTCTGGATCCAATCATCAACTAGGAGGCAACCAGGCACCTCTCCAATGTTGGCCTTGGCCAAAGATCAAACTAACACCCAAGCAAAGGACACGCACTTGGAGTCTTATATGTGACCCAGTCCTCATTCCCAGACATCAAAACTGCTAGAACTGCTGCTTAACTAATTTTGTAGTTACACGCCCAAGAAGCATTGTGTGGTCAAGTGCGTCCCATCTGAATCTCATGGGAAAAATGCTAGGTACAGTCCTCACCCAGAAAGACCTCTCGTTTTCATTCTTTCCCACCAACAAAACTTGGTCCTGACCACCTTCTGTCCCTAAAAACATGCAACTTATTTCATGCCTTGAGAATGATTCTTCAAAAACTGGATTCCTCCAACCAATTTCGAACTGCTCTGTGATTATTTACCAACCTTGCGCTAGTCATTCTGTCATAGCAGTCTTTAGCCACATGTCATTTTACTGGGCTAAGAATTGGGTGATCGCTTATGTATATATACACAGAGGATAACCCTCCTCCACCCCCAAGATACTATTAGATTATGAGGAGGCAAATAAGGGTGGGAAGAAATATAGCAAGGATCATTTTCCTTTGACTAGAACTTTGGTCTCATATTTTCTTTCACACCTGGCAGTCTTAGTTTAACATACACTATGGGCCAGTCACTTTACCTATATCATATCATATCATATCATATCATATCATATCATATCACTTGATCATCAGGACAATGCTACTAAATAACCATTATTATATCATTTCAAAAATGCAAAATCAAATGCTCAGTGATATTAAAAAGAAAAAATTATCTAGCAGGCTTATAATCATGGAGTTGGGATTCTAACCCTGATCACTGCCTCCATGGCGCCCAAAAATCCTCTGGATTTTCCTTCACAGAGAACGCAGTCCTGTTCAGTGTTTGAATTGTTTGTTGCTTATGTTGGCCAAGGGTAAAAACAAAACAAAACAAAACAAGACAAAAAATTTTAAAGAAATTTCACCTGAAAAGCAACCATATAGATAAATAACGTGCCTTCCTCCTGAACCATATACTGCCAGCTCTAAGCTTCATTTCTTCCCATTTCTCTAAGGGGGACTTTCAAAAGCAAAAGAGATATATGAAATCATAAAATTTCTGCAAAAATATACAATTTTAACCAACCATTTATTTCATAAAGTCTTACAGAGTACTCTTATGACTTTAAAAATACTTCTCGTAACAACCCTGTGAAGCAAATATGATCTGTTATGCAGGAGAAGGGTTAAGTGGCCTGTGCAAAGTAGCCAGAAAGAGGTTGATTAAATGAGTTAATACCTTTTTGACCCCCAAATTTATTCTATAAACCATTATGCTAAATTGTCTCATATTTATTGAAATAAGAGTCAGTGTGTCTTTCACAGTTATTCTTTTTATGCTAGTTTAGAAGTAAAAACACTCCTTTATTCACTGCCAAAGCACTGCCTAGTTCAGAATAGTCTGACCTTGGCTTTTGGAGCCATATTGCCTGAGTTGAACTCCCAGGCACATCACTTAGGAAATGCGTGAACTTCCACAACTTAACCTGAGCTTAACTTCTCTGCCTCGGTTTCATCAACTGCAAAATGGACATCCTACTAATACCTACATTATAAGTTATTGTGAAGATTAAACGACATGTAGAAGGCACTCAGAAGAATAGATGATGCTTAGTTTACTCACTATATTAGCATTTGCATAGAAGAATACATGACACATAGTAGGGTCTCACCTCTTACGTTTGCCCTCACCACTTCCTGGCGCACCCTCGCCCAGCCATGGCCTCAGCAGCAACTTTGCTAATGTGTAGGCTGATGAAGCATACCACAGCTGCACCTCACATCTCTTACTTTCTGCCCTGGGCCTTCCCTGACCTGTGGGGCCGCTCCTCTATCTGCGTCCACTGGGCATCCTGTCGTGATGTGTGAGCGAAACTGTCTCCCTGTGCAGCAGCCCCTGCCCAATGTGGAATGGAAACTAATGAATAAGGGCCTGTTTCTTCCATCTCTCAGGAGACTATTCAGAAGATCATTTCACATGGACCTGTGGGGAGTGTGTGTATGTGTTGGGGGCAGGGTTGCCACTTGGAGATGACAGTGAGTCAAGCTCCTAGGAATAAGTGATTCAAGCTTCTAGGGATTTATAACGGGGCAAATGTTTCCACGCCCACCCGGTGAGAGTTCCTCATTCTTGGTGCCAACATGTTTCTCCTTCCATCTCATGTGTAACATGGTACTAAGTAAAGCAGAACAGAGGAGAAATAAAGCTCTGGATCACATATCACACAGAAGGGGTCTTGTTTGCCTTGGCCTAATACAACCTAAGCAAGTTGCCTCCAGTAAGAAATGAGCCCAATCTGAAAAAGTGTGATGCATGAGAAATCAGTACACATGAGCTCTAATTCAATGTCTGTGTTTCAGAAGTTCTATGACCCTAAGAAATATACTAAACCAATTTAAGTCCCAACTATCTTATCACAAAAATTGGAGCTATTACTTTATAATTTCTGGAATCTTTCATAGAAAATTAAAATTCTGATTCTCAGTGCTTTTTGACAGTTACTAACACTGTACAAGTTATTTGGAGCATATGAGAGAAATTGATTCAAGGTAATTAAACATTTTATAATCTTATTTGAAACAGATGTAATAAAACATTTATTCATGGATCTTCAAATAACTTCATTAAAATTTTAAAATACATTTATTGTACTTAAAATGTAAAAATAGTCTAACTACTATTCATATGGTGGTCTGGCTAGAGTTTGAAAAATATTTTCAATAACATCTCTGTAATTGATTCTCACAAAACCGTTATAGCATTAATATTAGTAATTACCATTTGTAACACAAGGAAGCAAATCAAAGAGGATCTGCAATGTACCTTCAGGTGTATGGTAAATAACTAGGGGACACAATGTTTTCCATTAAAGAATTTATCTTTCTAAAACTAGTTCTTCACTAGAACCATACAAAATAAACAAGAGCAAGAAAAAAACCACTGAAGATGAGAGATAAAAAATATTTAGATAAAGACAAATATTAATGTGCTGGGGATACCTTCTGGTTTTGTAGAAATGTCCATTCTTCTTAGATTTTTAGTAAAATCCTTGAGGTCACAGATAATTGTCTTCGGTAATGTTTTGTGTTCTGACTCTGGGACATAGTAAGTGCTAAGTTATTAATCACCAGATTTATGAGTGATTGTATGGTAAATTGGGACTAGGGATTAGTAACAAATTTATTTATACCAGTATTCCTTCCTTGACACCCTAGCCCCAGGCAGAACAAGATGCTTCTCTGCTCTAATAATGTCAAGATCATTACGACTTTTGTCACGGAATATTGGAGTTTCTCCATGCAGCCATGTCTCCATAGCCTGTGAACTCTACAAAAGGCAACGCCAAGTTATAATCATCCTTTTGTCCTGTGTCCCTAGCATGTGGTAGGTACAAGAATTATATCTTGAATCAACAACTGAATAAAAGACTGAAATAACTTGGAAGAGAGAGAACACTCTGTTAATTTGGGATTTATTAATATTGTTGTGTTCCTTGCAGCTGAAGAGAACAGTGGGATAAGAACACAAGAAGCAGACTCTTGGGGGTGTTCACAGGTGGCAACAGAAGGGTGAAGGGAGGTATAGCAGAAGAATCTCTGAAGATCAACTGGAAGAACCAGAAAAACATGAGATCACGTAAATGAAGAAAATGGAAAACCACTCATGTGGTCTTGGCATGTATTTATGACACCTCATCCAGTATTTACATTTAGCACGGATACTTCGAGTCCCACCTTAAGTGGCTACTCAACTCCAACTCGGGTTTGTGTAGTCACAGCTGCAACCTCAGAAAATCTCAAACAAGTGAAGTTCTGAAAACATGTACCTTTGGGTATAGAATTTCTAATCCTCGCTGTGTGGGCTGGAGCCAATCGGCCTGAATGTGCCTCACTTTTGCCCGCATGGTGCAAGCATCACCATCTCTCTCACTGGGTTGCTGTATGTGATCACTAAGAAAACGTGATCAAGCCCTCTGCAAACAGGACGTGCTATTGAAATGCAGAGTAATACACTGGACATCTTTGTTTTCTATCAGACATCCCAAGAGACTTTTCCTTCCTTCCCGAACATGTACACTCAATGAAGTGTCCATCTGGCAAGGCAGACTCTGCCAAGAGTGGAAAGGCAAACTATTATAAGGCAAACTGCTGAGTGCTAGTGTGTCAAGGTGGTAATGGTAATGGACTTGTAGCCCTGCCCGAATACTGGTTAAGAATAGGGATTAAGATGCCCTAGAATATGCAATGTACTTGATATTTTCCCCAGGAAGAACGAAGGCAAGGAAAATTTCTGGCTACCTGGGCCCCTCTGCCTTCCCTCCAAAAACATTACGCTTGGCTAATAGAGTTGTAACTTTGTTTTGATTTCCTGAGTGGTCTTGAGTTACCTAATATCTGGCTTGCTTCCCTCGATGGCTGCTTGTTAGATCTCTCCAGTAAAATCATACTTAAACCATTTTCATTAGCAACCAAGTACTACATGATCATAAAGTACCTCATGAAATGCCTTGATTAGTGGAGATCAAAGGCTGAGCTTCATTAGTTTTGCTTTCTTTCCCCTTCTACATTGCCTTTGTGTTGAACTGCATTAACCTGACTAATATCAGCTCTCCAAAATTTGCACAATCTGGAAAAGATAACTTTTCCTGAGGAGTGTGGCTTTTTTTTTTCTTTTTTTCTTTTTGGAGCACATGGCTTGCAGGTTTTCTGTGGCCCAAGGCATAGTCAACAAGCTGTCTATTCTGTCTACTCCATGGAGAGGAACAGCTCCTACTCTGAAAGTAGCACCACTACTGTTGCTTCTGCAATGTGCCCCAGGATTGAAAAAGATTGAATTAACACCATGGCCAAAGGTTACGGCCTGTGAGCCTGGTTTTTCTCACCAAATTGAGTCATCCCAAACTCACTCAAGTGTCAAATCTGTTAGCAAAGCTGTCCACCGTAATGTGCTGGTAAGAGGTACTCTTCTTTCAGGCAGACCTGAGTTTAAATTCTGGCTCCTTCACCTCTGTGAGCTTCAGGGCTCTCATGTACATTGAGCACATTAGTGGTGACTTCACAGAACAGTTGTTCAGAATCAATGAGGTAATGTTTAGAGAATACCAAACACAGTGGCTAGTGCACGGAAAGAACTCAACGCGCTCTTACAGTTCTAGAAAGGAGACAGGCTAACGCAAAACTGTGAAATACTCCAATTTTCTTCCAGGGAGGAATAAAGATGTTTCCTTGGATGAGCTATTTGAAACCAGGCAAACCTCATACCTTCCCACAAGCACATGGAAGAGATGGTCTACTCCTATTCTAGGAGCAGGAGACACAGTGGGAGAAAATCTGGCTTTTTGTATTGTGAGGTTGAGTGATATGGAGGAGAGACAAGGTAAGCTTTTTCTACATATACATGTAGACGCCTCTAATACATCACATACACATATAGATACACACCACCTCTACGTGTATGTGTGAAGGGATTAACAAGTACAAAGTGGTAGTCACAGAATAGTCACAAAGACGTAAAGTACAAAAATATAATATATAAAGTACAGCATCAAAATATAGTCAATAATATTGTAATAAGTATATAAGGTGCCAGGTGGCTACTTAAAATATTGAGGGGATCACTTTGTAAAGTATATGATTGTCGAATCACTGTACTGCACACCTGAAACTAATAAAAATAATATTTACTATAAACTGTAACTGAAAAAAAAAAAAGAAAAAGAAAGAATGTTTAACCAGATATCTGGACACTTCATCGCCCAGTCAAGTTGACACATAAAAATAACCATTGCTGTAATCTTTTAGATAGTTGAGTTATACATTAATGGTAATCATTCATGTATTCCTTCATCCAGTGAAACAACAAATACTTTACTTTCTCTCATGTGCTAGGAATTGTACCAAGCTTACTATTTAAAGATAAATGCCACTCTCTCCTCAAGATCACAAAGTATATCGGTCACATTGAAGAACAACTATTACCCATAATATAACGAACAGATTGTCTTTGAAAAGCATTTCATGATCCTTAATACCTGAAACCTTTAGTATTTTTAAAGTATGTTTAAATATATAGGTGTAATACTTGATAAATGGAAACCAAGCTCAAGCTACATCTTTATAGAGAAAGCCCTGAAAAGCGGAGGTAAAAGCATTACTTAATTTCTGTGAGATTTTTTTTAAAGATTTTATTTATTTATTTTTAGAGAGAGGCGAAGGGAAGGAGAAAGAGGTAGAGAAACATCAGTGTGTGGTTGCCTGTCACACACCCCCTACTGGGGACCTGGCCTGCAACCCAGGCATGTGCCCTGACTGGGAATCGAACTGGCAACCCTTTGGTTCGCAGGCCTGAGTTCACTCCACTAAGCTATACCAGCCAGGGGAATTTCTGTCAGATCTGACTCTCTCTATTGGAGTCTCCCAGAGGCTGTATCCCACAGAGTGTGTCTCCAATTTTATCCCCACTGGGTATGTTTCTAGTTATTGTCTGGGGAAGTGAAAATTGAAGGGATAAGTATAGTATTTTGTTTCAATTTCTCCACAAGTATCTTTGGTACAGTGGGATTGAGAGGTGAAGAGAGTCAAGTTCAGTTTGTCCTGCCAATCAACAAAATGGAAATGCTACTTCATATACAGGGAATTAAACACTACAGGGATTAAACGATTGCTTATAGAAGTGACTTTGGAATTAAAACCTAATGTAGGGTAAGATGAAATAGAGGCAAGGGATGGGGTACATCACCGAATGTATTTTTTTTTTTAAGGACATAAAAGATTTTTAGGAGGGGAGCTCAGAGTAATAATTTTGATCTATGTGCCTGTCATCTCATTCTAGTCTTTAGCATCGTGGTTTTGGGGAAAAATATTGTGGGGTTACGAGAAAACAAGACTGAGAGGTAATACCATGTAGTAGTTAAACATGTGGGCTCGGAATACAGAGAAACGAATTGGAACTCAGTTTTGCTCTTTAATAGCTGTGAGGCTTCGGGGAAGGTAGTTAACGCTCTGAGGTTTATTTCCTTATCTCCAGTGCAGAACTGTTGACCCTACCGAATTCTTATGGTGGATGGTGACTGAACTGAAGGGAGTGCTTGAGTGTTGGTCACACATGGATGAGGAATATGAGGCTCACAGATTTTTCAAGTGTACTAAATCTACACAGAAATGATGGTTCTGGGGCTGAAACACACATTTGCCAGCTTCCTAATCTCAAGCTCTTCCTACCATTCCATACCCCCTGCATTCTCTTGTGGAATGTCTCTTATTTGTGCTTCTTTAATTTCCTCATTTACACCCTCACCTCTCAGGAAGAAGGCCAAGTCTAGACTTTCCTTCTAGCCCCCACATTGTCTAAATTAGCAGATGTGACTGATTCATCCTTATTTGTTGATTACTTTGTTCAATAAAAAAATCTTTTTTTTTAGGATACAAATACATGTTCTTTAAAAATTTATACCTAAGTATTTTATTTTCTTTAAAACAATAATAAGTAATATTTTGTTTTTAATTCCAGCTTCACATTTGTTTTATTACATAAAAATACAACTGATTTTTATGTATGGATCTTATATCCATCCTGTGACCTTGATGAACTCAATGAGTTCTAGCAGAGTTTTGGGGGGGATTTATTCTGCTATTATTTCCTCATATTTTTGTTGTATGAATTGATATTATTCACTTGACATATCTCTTTTCTAATATAAGGGTTTTTTAGTGCTATAAATTTCCCTCTCGGCACTGCTTTAGCTGCACCTCATGTGTTTTGACATATTCTACTTAAATTTTTATTCAGTGCTATGTATAAATGATTTCTATTGAAATGTTCTTTTTGATTTAGGAATTATTTAGCAGTGTGTTGTTAATTGACAAGTGTATAGAGATTTTCCTATGGTCTTTCTGTTATTGATTCTTACTTGATACCATTATGGTCAGAGAATATGGTATGCATAGTTCAGTTCTTTTAAATTTGTTGGGATTTGTTTTATGGCCCAAGATATATCTGTCTTGAGAGTTCCATGAGAGTTTTAAAAAAAATTCTATTTCTGTTGAACAGGATGCTTTATGTATGCATATTAGGTACTGTTTACTGATTATCAAATGATAACCTTTTAGAAAAAAAGAAGCTAAGGCTTGGAAAAGTCAAGTGACTCACCTATGATGACACAGCCAGGGGATAGAAAAATTGGGCCTTGAACCCAATTCTATCTGATTACAAAGCCTGTGCTTTTCCCTATTACATTAGTGTTTCTCAAACTTGAGCAATGGACAGAATATTTTTAAAAAAGAAACAAAAATCTGTTTAATATTGATGTTGACTTAACTGATTTTTATTCTAATGTTAAAATATGCACAAATCTAAACCTAGATGCAACTCCTTATGCCTATAAATTATTTAAGCAATAAAATTCAAACACATTTCCTAATCAAATACATACAAAAGATGCAGCTCAGCAAAACTCAATTTAGTAATATTTATTTAATGTGATGAATGTTTTTGTTTATGTGAAACTAAAAGCCACTCACAAAGAAACATGGTACTCACTGTTAAGATTCAATTGATTCTGTGGTCCTTGTGGCCATACATCCATATGCTATGACATTAGTCATTGTTTCCACCATGTTTCAACTACTGCAAAACCACAACATGATGTCATTTGGCCTTCATTTGGCAGAAATTCACCATTTACATACTTATCCTTCCTCCATTTTTTCACTTTTCCTCAGAATAAAGTAGAACTACTTTACATCAAACTATCAATAAAAAGTTTTTGCACAACAAAGAAAGCCATCAATAAAACAAAAAGACAACCTACTGAATGGAAAAAATATCCACCAGTGATACACCCAATAAAGGGTTAAAATCCAAAATATATAAGAACTCATACAACTTAATACCAAAACAAACAAACAAACAAACAGTATTTTTAAAAATGGAGAGAGGACCTGAATAGACACTTCTTCAAAAAGGACATACAGATGGCCAACAGACATATAAGAAGATGCTCAGCATCACTGATTATCAGAGAAATGCAAATTAAACCCACAGTGAGATAACATCTTGTACCTGTTGGAATGGCTATGATCAATAAACCAAGAAACAACAAGTGTTGTTGAGGATGTGAAGAAAAAGGAACGCTTGTTCACTGTTGGTGGGATTGTAAATTGGTGCAGCCACGATGGAAAACAATATGGAATTTCCACAAATATTAAACATAAAATTACCATATGACCTAGCAATCCCACCTCTTGTATTTATCCAAAGAAATCCAAAACATTAATTCCAGAAGATACATGTATCCTTATGTTCATCACAGCATCATTTACAATAGCCAAGAAACGGGAGCAGCCTAACTGTCCATTGTTAGACCAATGAATGAAGAGGTTATACATACATACAAGAGAATATTCTTTGGCCATAAATAAGAATGAAATCTTACCATTTGCAACAGCATAAATGGACCTAGAGAATATTATGCTAAGTGAAATAAGTCAGACAGAGAAAAGACAAACACCATAAGATTTCACTTATATGAGAACTCTAAAAAAATAAACGAACAAACAAAACAAAAACAAACTCATGATGCAGAGAACAAACTAATGGTTGCCAGGTGGGAAGGGTTTGGGGAGATGAGTGAAAAAGTTTAAGGGATTCATAAATACAAACTGGCAATTACAAGATAGTTGAGGGATGATGTCAAGTACAGGTTAGGGAATATAGCCAATAGTATTGCAATAACCTGGTATGGCGTCAGGTGCGTACTGGACATATCAGAGGGATCACTTCATAAGTTATGTAAGTGTTTATCCACTATATGCTGTACATCTGAAACTCATATAATATTGAATGTCCACTGTAATTAAAAAATAAAAACTAAACAAAAACCACTGTTAAAGCCTTTGAATATGGAGGCAATTACTGCTTGTAAGGTTGCTATCAAATGTTTAAAAATATGTTTATGTACATATTTTTAGATTAGCATTGATATGAAATTCCTGAGTTAAAAATTCTCATAGGGTCTTCAGACTCTTGGGATTATGCCCAAGGACCCCTAAGGAACCAAAGATCTCAGTTTAGGAAATTCTGAGCTACTCACTGTTGGTCTAACGGCTGTCTCCTCTTGTGTTGAAGAAGCTTCAGTTTATGCTCTGCATGATTTAGAATAACGTTTGAGTCATGCTCCAGTATAGTTGGCTGGAAGGAGGTAAGAAACAACATAATCACCTTTTCAAATTTTTGTACAATGTAAAGTGACAAAGATATTCTTTCTGAACGTGTAGAATTAATGATGTTGGAGTGGGATGGCTTTCATTCATGGCTCACTTCCGTGGCTGAGAAAAAGGGAATCGTGTTTATGGATGACTACTATTTCACTTATTTTAAGGGGAAAGTCAATGACTAATGTTTATCTGGCATGCTGTCATTTCCAAAGTGCTTTCTCCAACTTGATTACCGTCCATCTCCAGTCACACCCAGATGAAGACATTTCTCAAAGAAATAATCATAAATTGGGCAGTTGATATTTAAATCAGGTATCCTAAACTCTAACTTCTCTACTTTCTGCTATCCCAAGCCATCTTCCACAAAGTAGTGCTACATGCCTTCTCTCCTAGACACAAATAGGAAAAAATGCATCATATACACTGCATTGCTCCTGAGTTCCTCCACGTTCAGAGACAAGGAAGCCTGAACTTGTGCAAATGATATAGCAAAATGTTAAGAGCATGGGGTGCTGGACTTAGACTTCATCTTTATCACTTACCAGTTCTGTGACTTTAGGAAAGTTATGCAGAGTCCCCAAGCTGCAGTATCCTCACCTGAAAAATAAAAATAACAGTCCCCTTCTCAGGAGGTTAAAGATTCACTAAGAAAACTTATAGTAAGGCATGATCCTTGTGTATTGCACTAATAATACACTGCTTACTCTTCAGACCCTCTTTTAAGCACTTTATATACTAAGTCAATAATAATCTCACATAACAGCCCCAGGAGTTATATACTATTTCATTCCCATTTTACAGGTGTGGAAACTATGGAACAGAGAGATTGAGTTATCTAAAATTACACAGCTGGTAAGTGGTGGAGGTAAGATTTGAACTCAGACTTGAGGGCCCAAAGTCTGTGTTCCAGAGGCTGTGTTTATGGGCAGGTTCTATATTGCTTCTCCATGCTTGCTAGCTCACGGTATCTTACTGGAGAAAGAGATTCTGTTATTTAATCTCCCCATCTGGCCATCCCATCCCACCGGAATGCTGAAACACAACTCAGATCTTTTACTCTCTTATAGTCTTAGTGACACCTAATCCATTTTCCACATTGCAGTTAGCATGGTATTTAATATAATGACTCTTTTCCTCATCACAATCTTTCTAAGGTTGATTATCATCCTCAAAATATTGCCATGATTTGAGCCTTGCTTCCTTTTCCAAACTCACTCCATTCTACTTTCGCCCAAATTTGACATTCTAGAAATCCAGGCTCTTTGTAGTTCCCTGAATCTACCACCCGGTTTTATTACACTTTGAAGCATTTTTTTTTCCTGTTGATTTAACTATACTTATATTTATGAATGGCTAAATCCTTTACATCCTTTCAAACTTATTCAAAACTCATTCCAAACATCCTTTATACAGGAAGTCTTTTCTTTTTTTCTTTTTAAAAAAATATTTTATTGTTGTTCAAGTACAGTTATCTGCATTTACTCCCCACCACTCCCCTCCATCCCAGCCATCCCCACCTTCCTCCTCTGCTTCCACCCCCTTCCCTTGGTTTTGTCCATGTGTCCTTTACAGTTGTTTTCAGAAACCCTTCCCCTCTTCCCCCTCATTATCCCCTCCCACCTCCCCTCTGGTTATTGTGATATCCTTGCTTATACTTCCCGAATTCTAGATGTGATTATATTCACATTTACTAAGTAAGAAGGTATTCTGATTCAGAAAAAAAAGGGATAGGGCACCCAATGATATCAGTAGTATCAATTACTGTGCAGAAATGTTCACGGGGCAGGGGTTGTATATCAGAGTCACTTTGGGCAAAGACCAAATAGCAACTGAACCAACTATTATCACCAGATTTCTTGCTGGAACAGTGACAGTGTTAACTGAATTCAGCTCTGGTTGTGTTCATGTGTCAAGAAATCTTTCTACAATACTTGGTGATCAGCAAAACTTTGCAAATGTTTTCCCAAGACCTCCTCGCCTCTTCTTTCTCCCTCTCAACACCCCCACCTTGCTATTAAGCTTACATTTGTCAAGAAACATTTGGCAGCTATGAATCCGATTTGTTTATATTTGACACATCAAAAATGTTTTGTAAGAGAGGTTGATGTTCAAGAAGTTTCTTGAGCCTCTTTCGTGGGTCTTTAAGACATTTTCCCCTAAGCACTGAGAGACAGTTTCTGGCCCAATCTGAGTAAATGAGAACTTCAAATGACTTAAGATTGTGCAAGGGGTCAAAATATATGCATGAGCGTGCTGGCATGTGCTCTCTTATCCTAAAGTTGTATGTCCATTCAAGAGAAAGGTTTTCAGTTTCTCCCTGCAGGTAAATTTCAGGAAGTGGGTAGTTGCACAACATGACCCAAGGGACCCTTCTTAAAATATTACATACTTCCCTGGGCCCCACTGGGGTTTCTTTGTCATTGAAGTTGCACTAACATTTCAAAATCAGAAGGCACCACCTCCCACACAACAACTAATCTGAGTTAAGGATTTCTTTCAGAATGGCCTTTGGCTTACTGCCAGCTAAGGTGGAGCAGGGTCCTTCCTGCCAAGCCACCTGGCTCCTTGCTTCCCAGCTATCTCAGGTAGTCGGGCCCAGTCTGTGGAAGAGCGAGCAAGCCTCAGAAAAGATAATGCAATCCATGTGTTTCAGAATAAATGTCTCTGTTTTTACGGCGTGGCTGTAAGTCATTTATTCAAAGATTCCAAATTATATTTTAAAAGTTCAACAAATAGTTCATTGTACAACAGGCTTGGGCACTTAATTAGAAACTGCAGTCCTTTTCTCATTTTATGTAATATTATAATGGCCCTTTTCTTCTCTTATCCAAATGTTGTGGCTATTTTATCTCATAAGATGTCTTACATAGTACACTACAAAAGTAGTGGGACTATATACAAGTTAGACAATTGTGGCCTCATTTGAGAAAAGGGTTTTCGAGAACACATCCTCAATATTTCTGCTTGGTCACTTTCTCTAATCTCTACCAAACCACAGGATGTCCTAACTTTAAAACCCACCATAACTGCAGCAAAGCCCCTGTCTGGTTACTGAACACTCTTGCTGGCTTCCCTCTTGGAAACTCATTTTACTTCTCTACCATGGCAAGTCACTAGAGGAAAATAACCTTTGCTGCAAAGACAAAGAACAGAGATTGACTAGAATCGCCTCTTTGAATGTGTTGACCCCATGACCTCCTGGTTCATCCTTCCTAAAACCTATCGCCCTCTTGCACTGCTCAGCAACCCTTAGAGAAAAGAAGAGTTGCTCACAGATTCTCCACCTCCAGATATCTGGATGAGAACTAGAAACTCCGTTACCTAATGCCAAACAGCTGGATGTGTGAATACATCTTGATGCTTCCTTCTTTATTCCATTTGCAGCCAGATGTTTGGCATCGTATAGACAACACCTAATGTTTCTAAAAATTTTTGAAAAATATTCCGACCTTTCAGATTGGGCAGATGGGGAAACAAAAACCTAGAAAGACAGAACTGAAGTCTATACAACTATGAAAGATTTAAGTCATTTAAACATACACTCATGTATGGAATCTCAGAATACTAGAAACATTCTTTGAAATTTGAGGGAGACTGGAAGCCCCACACAAAGACAACTGAGTTAAGAATAAACATATGGAGCTTGTTACCCCAAAGGTAGGGTATAAAGATATACATACTAATTCAAAAATATTTATATGTGTTCACGGATGATCGACGGAGTTATTAAAGGAAACAACAATATTTGGGGTACACGGCTAACTTTTTGACACTGGTGTCATGGAAGACAACTCTGACTCTTAGCACACCATATTTAGAGTAACCCTTTGCATCCATACACTGGGTTGGTTAAAATCCAATCAGGCAATCATTACTTGCATGGTAGCTGCTTACAATTATTTGTTGAATGAATATTAATACGTATAGTGCTTTAAAGTACATAAACTCTTACCTAGGCATTCTCATTCCACCCTTATTATACTCCTTTGATATTGGAAGGGAAGAAAATTCCCGAGACAGCCAAGACGGAGGTAGCCTGGGGTGAGAAGGGCAACGGGAGAGTAATTACAGTTTTAGTCTCTGGAGTCAGAACTGTCTAGAATCCTGGCTATACAAGCCACAGGCTTTATCATCTAAGACAAGTTACTTAAAATCTCCAAACCTTAATTGCCTTGTAGGTAACATGAAAGTAATGAAAAGGCTACCTCAGCGGGTTTCTGTGAGAGTTAATGGGATATTCCATATACAGCATATTATCCAGTGTACGGCACATAGTACATACTCAATAAATATATGCTACTTCGGAGATAAAAAAATTTATTGTGAAGCTATTAAGTAGTCTAATTATGCTACAAAACATGGCTTGCTAATTATAGCACTGATGAGCAAACAGAATACTTTGGATTCTGAACACCGTACTCTTTTCCATGTGCACCGTACTCTTTTCCATGGCCACAGACAAAAGCCTGGACTGAGAGAGGTCGAGAAGAAAGAAGCCTGGCATTTGGAACCGGAATAGCCCTCCCATGCAATGATGAATATGAACTCTGTAACTCATCAAGTGTTGTGTATTTTACATGGACTGTGTTTGCTTTATGATAAAATATATCCAATTTATTTTTGATTGATGACAGTCAACCATCTGTTTGAATTTGTGAGCTCACCACAATCATCTTGGACAAGATTGCCGTGTACTAAGTAGACTCTATCCACCGTTGTAAGTAACAACAAATATTTGCATTCATAGGAGATGGCTTATGGCTCGAAGAGGATTAGACAAAAGGACCCGAAGGAAGCGCTGCAGAAGTGCTCCTTAACATCCACGCCTCAAATGAGAACAAACGTAGCATGGCAATTAATTAACGTCCTTTCCAAGGAGCCTTACAAAATAAGCCAGTCAGTATGTTTGAATAATAGAAGAAATCTTCTATAATATTCTTTTCAATAAGACAGGGTGGGGCAAAAGTAACCTTATAGTTGTGAGCATGGGAAACAGAGTTTGTTCTTATATTATTATTTATAAATTATTATATTATTTTCCACATGAACAATTTTGAGCCTACTTTTGCCCACCCTGTATATGATCATCAGAAAATACTTCATCTGCAGCATGCTTATTTGCATTTAAGGTTAGAACGTGTTTAGCCTCAATTGATTTCATATTTCCCTCTCTCTAAATACAAGTAAGTCAGGTTATTACACAGCAGGGGCCACCTTAGTCCCAATTGCTTATCTTGGCTTCACTATACCACCTCCTCCTTCACCACAGCCACCACGTGGAACATGCAATCTAGTGGAGCAAAAATAAGGACTAGTTCAGAAATCAGATAGTCCTGGTTCAAATCCCGGTTTTGAATTTTCTAGCCATGTGAACCTGAGCGATGCACTTCCCCTCTGCAACCGTTTCCATTTGTAAAATGAGAATGGAAATGCATACCTGAATGGCCTGCTGCTACTCTACATGACCAGCCAGTTACCAGCGCCTCCTCTTAACCATCCTTCCCCAAACTACTTCCCACTGGCTTCCAGGAACACTCCCTTGCTGGACCTTCTTCTAGGTCCCAGCCTCTCTCTCTTCTTTAAGTTACAAGGGCTGGGGGAGACTAGCAGTGTTCTGGTTTTATTAATACCGTGTATAAAGCAAGGTAGGCCTGTGGAAAGCCACAAG
>PVJI01009711.1:0-65335 GCA_004026765.1 Micronycteris hirsuta | reverse complement strand
AAGAGCAATGTATGGTTGCCTCTCACATGGCCCTCATTGGGGACCTGGCCCGCAACCCAGGCATGTGCCCCAACTGGGAATCGAACCGGGACCCTCTGGTTCCCAGCCCACGCTCTCCCCTGATTGTTTTGAAGCAAAGTCTAGCTTTGGTATAAAAGAACTCTTCTACAGGTTTTTCAGTATTTATCTCAAAAAGAGAGTTTTGAAAACAATAAATAATCCCTAATATCAAGTATCTAGTCACCCTTTGAATTTTCCTGGTTATCCATGAATTTCTTTTTTAGTTGGTTTAATAGAATCAGGATCCAAATATCCAGACATTGAAACTTGTTTATACTATGTAATTTTTTACAGAATTTGCTATGACCAATATTTTATTGTCCATTATGTGCATGATACGTTCATGTTATCAAATACGATAATTCTTACAACTTTGTGAGGTAGACACTATTTTACAGGTTAGGGCACTGAAGACAGAAACTTAAAGGATATATTTGATTTTATACAACTGTGATAATAATGGTTACCATTCTATATAAGAATAGCCCCTAGTGCTCTATATGTGATTTGTTTTATTACAATGCTATGGGATTGGTATTAATGTCATTCCCAATGAATAGATCAATAAATGACGTGCATTAAAGTTATTTCACCTGCCCAGTCACACAAACAGTAAGTGGTAGGAGCTTAGTTTTCAATCAAGGATAAAACTGACCTCCAAGCCCAAACACCAGCCAGCATTTATTGTCTATTCTGGTAGGTGGTACAGTCACAGATTGAACCCACGTCTTCAGAATCCAGAACTGGTACTCACTTTGTACATTTTGCTAAGACACCTCTACACTCAGTGACATCTGTCAGCATGTTTTAGTTCCCCATCTGGTACATGATTGAGCAGTGAAATGACTAATGATCAGGCAGAGGAAAAAGAGAAAAATGGGGACTTCCGGCCAAGATGGAGGCGTAGGTAGACACACTGTGCCTCCTCACACAACTGAAAGAGGAAAAACAACAATTTAAAAAACAAAAACAGCCAGATCTGACAGAAAACTGAACTGAGTGGAAGTCTGACAACCAAGGAGTTGAAGAAGACATGTTCATCCAGACCAGTAAGCAGGGCGGAGTCAGGAGGAGAGCGCTCGGCCAGATGGCAGTTTGTGGAGCAGTACTGACAATGCTCCAACTGCCGGAGAGACCCGTGGTGGGCGCGGCACACCTGGCTGCGTTGCCTGGCCAAAATGTGACCGGGGCATTCAGCGAAACCTGCAGCTGCCCGACCCAGACCCAGCAGGGCTGAGACTGGTAGACTGGGTGGTCCCTCATTCGCATGCAGATAAACCAGGAGAAAAAGCTGGGGAGTGGAGCACGCAACCCACCAACGCAGGGAAATAAAGCCTCAAACCACCGATTGAAAACACCTGTGAGGGTTGAGGCAGCAGCGGCAGGAACTCCCAGCCTCACAGGAGAGTTCATTGGAGAGACCTACAGGGACTTGGAACTATGCAAGCCTGCCCACCCACCCCGGAGCCAGCAAAGAAGAGCCCAACTTGCTTGTGGGTAGCAGGGGAAGTGCAGAGAGCGGAGCAATCACCATTGTTCGCTCAGACCCCGCCCCCACAGACAGCATCACAACACAACCATATGGGTTACCCTGCCCTGGTAAACACCTAAGGCTCTGCCCCTTAAATTAACAGGTGTGGCGGGGGGAATGGCCCAAATGAAAGAAAAGATCAAAGCTCCAGAAAAAAAACAACTAAGTGACAACGAAGAGATAGCCAACCTATCAGATGCACAGTTCAAAACACTGGTAATCAGGATGCTCACAAAATTGGAAGAAAGTTGGACGCAAATAAATGAACAAATGAAGGATACACTAAAAAAAATGAGGGGAAATGTGCAGGGAACCAATAGGGAAGATGTGGCAGTGATTTCCACACGCGTGTAAACGCAGTCCTGAGAATTTACACGTTTTGAGCACAGCTCCGTGTGATTCCCATGTGAACAAGTGTGGATCATGTCTGTAGAATGGGAATTCTCTAATAGGAATTTGGCAAAGATGTATCTTAAAAAATTCTGGCTTGCTGTACCCTGCATATTACTTTAACCTGGTCCTGTTTGCCACCGGATCTGAATTTACGTCCAATGCCTTGCTATGAGTAATCCTACCTGTTCTGCTTGATCACATGAATAATCAATCCAATGTAAATGTATGCTAATGCCCCTGATAAAAACCCTGGCTGGGCAAGCCACAGGGCTTTTTCCTGAGATGGAAGGAATCAGCCACGTGGCCCCAGTCTCTCTTTCCCCACGTGTCACGGTATGAGATTCATACACGCATTGGGTCACGGTCACCCACGGGTATCAGCAGGTCCGATCTACCCCGTGTCAGGAAGAGAAGGAAACTGGGACTCAAATCAAGGGAGTGGACCAGAAGGAAGAAAACAACATCCAATCAGAAAAGAAACAAGAATGCAAAAAATGAGAGGCTTAGGAACCTCCAGGACATCTTTAAACATCCCAACATCCAAGTCAAAGGGGTTTCAAAGGAGAAGAGGAGGACTGAGGGATTGAAAACTTATTTGAACGAATAATGAAGGAGAATGTCCCCAAACTGGTGAAGGAAGTAGACTTCCACGAAGTCCAGGAAGCTCAGAGAGTCCCAAAGAAGGTGGACCCAAAGAGGAACACACCAAGGCACATCGTAATTACATTACCCAAGGTGAAAAATAAGGAGAGAATCTTAGAAGCAACAAGAGAAAAGGGGAGAGTTACCTACAAAGGAACTCCCATAAGACTGTCAGCTGATTTCTCAAGAGAGACCTTTCAGGCAAGAAGGAGCTGGAGAGAAGTATACCAAGTCATGAAAGGCAAGTACCTACAACCAAGAATACTCTATCCAGCAAAGCTATCATTTAGAATGGAAGTGCAGATCAAGTGCTCAGACAAGGTCAAGTTCAAGGAGTTCGTCGTCACACAGACTTTATTATATGAAATGTTAAAGGGATTTATATAAGGCATGGGGGGATATCAACAGGGGAGTAGGAGGGGGAGCAGGGGAAGGTACAAGAGAATAAGTTGCATAAGCGGTAGGTAGAAAACAGACAGGGGGAGGTTTAGAATAGTATAGGAAATGTAGAAGCCAAAGAACTTACGTGTATGACCCATGAACAAAAACTAAAGGGTGGAGAATAGGGGGTGTGGGTGGGACAACTGTAATAACATAATCAATAAAATATATTTTTAAAAAAGAGAAATGAAGGTTTATGTTATGTGGAGGGGATGCTCCGCCCTCAGAGCCCTCCCCATCCTCCATGGATGAGAATAGGTCTACCAAGACATGATCTGCTTGGGGAGGAAAGGTGGCCAGTCTCTCAGAGGAGAAGGTCCTGGAGTCTTTTCCTCAATGGGCTTTTACTGGGTTCAGTTTGCATAGGAATACAGGGAAAGCTCATCAATCATTGTCAGGCAGTAAGGATCAAACAATAGATAACATACAAAGAACTACAGGGCTTATTCTGAGTCAGGGTCAGTTAGCTAAAGGGCTATAAAACTTTGGTGAGCAAACTCATTTCATGCTTGGACCCTGATCAGAAAATTGAGGGTATTCTTAGCAAAGCAGGTTTCACAGGATTTTATGTGTTCTTTCTTAGGCCTGATAGCCCCAGGGAACCCTGGCATTGTTTCAGGCTTAAGTCAGGCAGGGGAAGTAAAGCAGCCAAGAGATTTGGAGACTTCTCGAAGACAGAATGAGGACTCGGGCTATGTCAAAGCCGAGGGGTGAGAGTCCATCACCCCCTTTTTCTATAGCCCCCCAAGTCCTTCCCTGAGAGCCCCTTCATGACCATGCCTATATTAGGTCATCCCTCCCTTGAGGAATCTTACCCGTCATTGGCTAACTGGCCATCTGCTCAGGCCCAAGCAGGGTGAGGTAAAGGGGGCAGAGGTGGCACCCCTGCCAGGGAGATAAGCTTTGTCTCCTTAGTGGCTTATGGTCCCAAGGTCTCTCACTCAGCCTTAGCCATGGGGGGTACAGCTTCTGAAACCAGGCAGGATGGTTCCCAACAATGTCATTCTTGTCCTAAACCATCAGCCTCAGAATAACAGGTTGTACACTGAATATAAAGTTGCACTCAGAAAGGGAGTATAAATCCTCAGATATCTAGAAGAGAACATATGTCTAATTTTAAAGGAAAAATTAATTTTATGTTTTCACATTCAGTATTATTTAATATTAGTTGTGGGTATACACAGTGGTTAGATAGTCATATAATTTACAAAGTGACCCTCTCGATATTTCAGGTACTTACCTGGCATATACATAGTTATAGTATTATTGACTATATTCTCTATGCTGTACTTTACATCCCTATGACTTCGATAACTACCAATTTGCACTTTTCACTCTTCACCTTTTTTTTCTATTGTTGTTCAAGTACAATTGTCTGCATTTCCCCCCCACCATTCCCCCCAATCCCAGCCATCCCCATCTCCCTCCCCTGATCCCACCTGCCCTTGGTTTTGTCCATGTATCCTTTATAGTTGTTCCTGAAAACCCTTCCCTCTTTCCCCCCCATTATTGCCTCTCACCTCCCCTCTGGTCACTGTCAGTTTGTTCTTTATTTCCATGTCTCTGGTTATATTTTGCTTGCTTGTTTGTTTTGTTGATTAGATTCCATGTAAATGAGATCATATGGTTATTTGTCTTTCACTGCCTGGCTTATTTCATTTAGCATAATGCTTTCCAATTCCATCCATGTTCTTGGGAAGGGTGGGAGCTCCTCCTTTCTTTCTGCTGCATGCTATTCCATCATGTAAATGTACCACAGTTTTTTTATACATTCATTTATTGATAGGCACTTAGGTTGCTTCCAGCACTTGGCTATTGTAAATTGTGCTGCTGTGAACATTGGGGTGCATAGATTCTTATGGGTTGGTGTTTCAGGGTTCTTAGGATATAATCCCAGCAGTGGAATTGCCAGATCAAAAGGCAGTTCCATTTTTAGTTTTCTGAGGAAATTCCACACTGTTTTCCACAGTGGCTGTACCATCTCTTCACCTTTTTCATTCAACCCCCCAAACTCCCTCCCCTCTGACAACCATCAATTTGTTCTCTGTACCTATGAGACTCTTTCTGTTTTGTTCATTTATTTTGCTCTTTAGATTCCTCATGTAAGTGAAATCATATGGTATTTGTCTTTTTCTGTCTGACTTTAGCATAATACCCTCTAGGTCCATCTGTGCTGTTGTAGATGTTAAGATTTCATTTTTTATGGCCAAGCAATATTCCATTGATATATGTACCACAACATCTTTATCCAGTCATCTGTTGATGGTCACTTGGGTTGCTTTCATATCTTGGTTGTTATAAATGACACTGCAATGAATATAGATTTACTTATATTTTTTCCAATTAGTGTTTTCGGGTTTCTTTGGCTATATACCCAGCAATGGAATTGCTAGATCATAAGGCAGTTCCATTTTTAATATTTTGAGGAACCTCCATACTGTTTCCCATAGCGGCTATACGAATTTGCATTCTTACCAACAGTGCACAATAGTTTTCTCTTCTTCATATCTTTACCAGTACTTGTTGTGTGTTGATTTATTGATGATAGCCATTCTGACAGGTATGAGGTGATATCTCATTGTGATTTTAATTTGCACTTCTATGATGATTAGTGACGTTGAGCATCTTTTCATATGTCTATTGATTATCTGTATGTCCTCTTTGGAGAACTGTCTATTCAGATCCTCTGCCCATTTTTTAATTGGATTGATCTTTGGGTGTTAAATTGTATGAGGTCTTCATAAAGTTTAGGTATTAACCCCTTATCAGATGTATCATTGGTGAGTATCTTCTCCCATTCAGTGGGTTGTGTTTTCATTTTGTTGATGATTTTCTTTGCTGTGCAAAAAATTTTTAGTTTGATGTAGTTTCATTTGTTTACAGTTTTCTTTTGTTTTCCATTGCCTAAGGAGATATATCAGAAAAAAATATTGCTAAGAGAAATGTCAGAGTTTACTACCTGTATTTTCTTCTTGGAGTTTTATGGTTTCGAGTCTCACAAAGTCTTTAATCCGTTTTGAGTTTATTCTTGTACATAGTGTAAGAAGTGGTCTAATTTTATTTTTTTTGCATGTATCTAATTTTCCTACCACCATTTATTGAAGAGACTGTTCTTACCCCATTGTATGTTCTTACCTTTGTCATACATTAATTAATCATATAGGCAAAGGTTTATTTCTGGGCTCTCTTTTCTGTTTCATTGATCTATGTGTCTATTTTTATGCCAGTACCATGCTGTTTTGATTACTATGGTCTTGTAGTATAGTTTGATATCAGGTGCTATAATACCTCCAACTTTGTTCTTCATAAGGTTGTAATGACTTTTCAGGGTCTTTTGGGGTTCCATATGAATTCTTGTTACAGTTCTGTAGAAAAACAGCATTGATATTTTGATAGGGATTGCATTGCATCTATAGATTGTTTTGCATAGAATGCACATTTTAATGATAGTCTTTCTATCCAAGAATACAGTATATGCTTCCATTTATTTGTATCTTCATTATCTTATAATTTTCTGAGTACAGTTCTTTTACATCCTTTGTTAAATTTATCCTTAGGTTTTTTTGCTTTTTGGTTTGTTTGGGGTTTTTTGATGCAGTAGTAAATGGCATTGTTTTCTTAGTTATTTTGATAGTTCGTTACTGGTATTTAAAAATGCAACTGATTTCTGAAATATTTTATATCCTGTTACTTTGCTGAATTCATTTTCAGTTTTAGTAGTTCAGTGGAATCTTTAGGGTTCTATATGTATAGTATCATTTCATCTGCAAATAATGACAGTTTTGTTCCTTTCCAATTTTAATGCCTTTTATTTCTTCTTGTCTGGTTGCTGTGGCTAGGACTTCCAATTCTGTATTGAAAAAGAATAATGGAAATGGACATCATTTGTTCCTGATCTTAAAGAAACTCTTAGTTTTTCCCTGTTGAGTATCATGTTAATATTGAGTTTGTAATATATGGCCTTTATTATGTTGAAGTATGTTCTCTCTATTCCCACTTTGCTGAGAGTTTTTATCATAAGTGTGTACTGGATTTTGACAAATTCTTCTACATCTGTTGATAATAATCATATGGTTTTTTACTCTTCATTTTGTTTATGTTAATTGATTTCCACAAATCAGTTTTGAACCAGCCTTACATTTTAGGAATGAATCACACTTGATTGTGGTATATGATCTTTTTAATGTATTGCTGAATTCAGTTTGCTAGTATTTTGTTGAGGATTTTTTGCATCTGTGTTCATCAGGAATATTGGTTTATAAATTTCTTTGTTATGTGTTTATGTGTTTTTAAAATCAAAATAATAACATTGGCCTCATAAAATGAGCTTTGAGAGTCTTCCCTCTTGAATTCTTTGGAATAGTTTGAAAAAGATAAGTGTTAATTTTTTTTAATGCTTGGTAAAATTCACCTGTGAAGCCATCTGGTCCAGGACTTTTGTTTGTTGGAAGTTTTTTTAATTTTTTTTTTATTTTGTCGGTTGTAATCAGGTCAGATTTTCTGTTTCTTCTTGATTCAGTTTTGGAAGATTGTATGTTTCTAGGAATTTATTTCCTCCAGATCGTCCAATTTTTTTTTTTTTTAATTTATGCCCCATCTTGATATTCTTTTTTTTTTTAAAGATTTTATTTATTTTCAGAGAGAGGAGAAGGGAAGGAGAAAGAGCAATGTATGGTTGCCTCTCACATGGCCCTCACTGGGGACCTGGCCCGCAACCCAGGCATGTGCCCCGACTGGAAATCGAACCAGGACCCTCTGGTTCCCAGCCCGCGCTCAATCCACTGAGCTACACCAGCCGGGCCAGATTGTCCAATTTTTTGACTTATAATTGTTCGTAGTAGTTTCTTATAATCCTTTGTATTTCTGTGGTCACTTGTCACTTTTCTGTTTTCATTTCTGATTTTATTTATTTGGGTTCTCTCTCTTTTTTTTAAATTCTCACCTGAGGACATATTTCCATTGCTTTTAGAGAGAGTAGGGAGAAAAACATTGATGTGAGAGAGAGGCATCGATTGGGTGCCTTCTTGTACATGCCCCAACTGGGAATCAACCCTGTGGTGACTCTTTGGTGTGTGTTACAACTATCCAACCAACTGAGTCACACCAGCTAGGGCATGTCCTCTTTTTCTTGATGAGTCTGGTTAGAGGCTTACCCATTTATTTTATTTATTTATTTTTAGAGAGAGGGGAAGGGAGGGAGAAAAAGAGGGAGAGAAACATCAGTGTGCCAGAGATGTATCCATCAGTTGTCTCTCACAGGCCCCCAACTGGGGGACCTGGTGCACAACCCAGGCATATGCTACCCTGACTGGGAAACAAACCCGTGACCTTTTGGGTTCTCAGGCCACCACTGAGTTCACTGAGCCACACTAGCCAGGGCTAACTTGTTTATTGTTAAATAACATGTTATTTAGCCTCCATATTTTTATGTATTTTTCAGTTTTTCGTGTAATTTATTTCCAGTTTCATACCATTGTGATAGAAGAAGATACTTAATATGATTTCAGTCTTACATTTTTTGAGACTTTTTTTGTGACCTAACGTAGTATATGACCTAGAAAATGTTCCATGTGCACTTAAAAAGACTGTATGTTCTGCTTTGGGGTGAAATGCTCTGAAAATATCAAGTAAATATAGCTGGTTTTATACTTAAGGCTGCCATTTCCTTGTTGATTTTCTGTCTGGAAATTTATCCATTGATATTCATGGGTGTTAATGTCCCCTACTATGATTGTATTACTGTCAGTCTTTCTCTTTATGTTTATCAATATTTGCTTTATATATTTAGGTGCTCCTGTGTTGGGTGCATAAATGTTTATAAGGGTTCTATCTTTGTCGGATTGATTCCATTATCTTTATGCGATGTCCTTTGTCTCATTATAGCCTTTGTTTTAAAGTCTTATTTTATCTGATACACATTTTATTTTTTAATTTCCATTTGAATGAAATATCTTTTTTCATCTGTTTACTTTTAGTCTGTATGTATCTTTTGATCTGAAATGAGTCTCTTATAGGCAGGATGTATATGGGTTTATTCACTCAGCTACTCTATGTCTCTTGATTGAAGCATTTAATCCATTTTTTTGTTTAAATTGATTATTCATAGGTATGTAGTTATTGCGATTTTAGTATTTATATTTATGTTCCACTTTTTTTTCCTATTTCTTAAAGAAGTTCCTTTAACATTTCTTATAATACTACTTTGGTGGTGATGAAGTCTAGCTTTTTCTTTCTGGGAAGCACTTTCTTTCTCCTTCGATTTTAAATAATAGCCTTGCTGGGTAGAGTGGTCTAGGTTGTAGGTCTTTGCTTTTCAACACTTTGCATATTATATGCCAGTTCCTTCGGCCTGAAAAGTTTCTGATGAGAAAGCTGTCTTTCTTTTGCTGCTTTTAAGATTCTGTTTTTGTCTTTAACCTTTTCCATTTTAATTATGTATGTTGGTGTGGGCCTCTTTGGGTTCATCTTGTTTGGTCTCTGCACTTCCTGGCCTTTTATGTCTATTTCCTTTGCCAGGTTAGTGAAGTTTTCAGTCATTATTTCTTCAAATAGGTTTTCAATCCTTTGCTCTTTTTCTTTTCCTTTCGGTGTCCCGATGATGTGGATATTGTTACACTTGATGTTGTTCCAGCTGTCCCTTAATCCATCCTCATTTTTTAAAATTCTTTTTTTGTTGTTGCTCTGATTGGATGTTATCTGCTCCCTGTCTTCCACATTGCCAGTTCAGTCCTCTGCTTCATTTAATATGTTGTTGATTCCTTCTAGTGTACTCTTCATTTCAGTTATTGACTATTGTGTTATTCTTTTTTTTTTAAACAGTGATATCTGTATTTTCAACTATCTTCAACTTCTTTTTTTTTTTTTTTTTTTTTTTTTTTTTTTTTTTTTTTTTTTTTTTTTTTTTTTTTTTTTTTTTTTTTTTTTTTTTTTTTTTTTTTTTTTTTTTTTTTTTTTTTTTTTTTTTTTTTTTTTTTTTTTTTTTTTTTTTTTTTTTTTTTTTTTTTTTTTTTTTTTTTTTTTTTTTTAATTTATTTTCAGAGAGAGGAGAAGGGAGGGAGAAAGAGCAATGTATGGTTGCCTCTCACATGGCCCTCATTGGGGACCTGGCCCACAACCCAGGCATGTGCCCCGACTGTATTATTCATTTTTGACTGGTTCTTTTTCATGGTTTCTTTGTCCTTTTTTTATGCTTGATCTCTCTTTGTAGAAGTTTTTACTGAGTTCATTTATTCTTCCCCTAAGTTCCTTGAGCATCCTTATAATCGTTTTGGTATCTCTCTCCCTCTCTCCTTCTCACTCTCTTTTTCTCTCTCTCATAGATGACTTGCCTCCATTTCATTTAATTCTTTTTCTGGAGATTTCTCCTGTTATTTTATTTAGGGCATGCTTCTTTGTCTCCCCAGTTTAGCCACTTCGTTGTATTTGTTTCTGTTTTAGGAGGATCTGCTATGTCTCCTACTCTTGTTCAGGTGGCCTTATGTAGTGGCGTCCTGTGGGGCTCAGGGGTGCAGTCTGTGATCACCTGAGCTGGGTGCTTCAGGAGTGTACCTTGTGTTGGTTTTGTGAGTCTTTCTATTGTAGTTGAGTCTTGATTGCTGTTGGCACATCAGTGGGTAGGGCCTCAAGCTGGCCCCACCACAGTGTATGAGCTGCTGTGCGGGAGCAGACCCCAGGACGTGGAATTTGTCCAGCAGGGTCTAGTGCCTGCCAGACCTCCCTTTGAGTACTTTGCGTGTGGAGCTTATCGGGTTGTGCTCTCTTTAGGTCTGAAGCCAGCCAGTAGAGTTCAGTAGACTAAAGCAGATTAAGATTTGTCCCTCTGAAGGAAGAGCTTAGTATAGGGAGGGTGTACCCCTAGCATACTCAGAATTCCTTGAGAATTTTTCCAGTAAGGGTGGTTGCCTTGGGCAGGGCCTCAGGGTGTAAAAAGACTGTAACGTGAACCCGTGCTGGTTGCAGCTGTGGGAGTTGGGTAGGGCAGGGCCTTGGGAGTTGTTGGGGTAGGGCTAGTGTAGCTCCCCAGGCTAATGCCATGTGGTGAGAGTACTTGACCCAGGGAAGATGGTGTTCGTGGGTGGTTTGGGAGAGGGACTCACCACGGACTTTAGTGGCTCTCCTTCCACACCTCTCCCCAAAGCCACACAACTCAGTCTCTCCCTGTGTGATGCCAGCACCCTCTGAACTGCTGCCCGTTTGGAGCCCAGGATTAGTGCCTGTGAGTGAGATTTTGTGCTCTGTCCCTTTAAGAGGATGACTGGGTTTCCAGCAGCCTTTGGCTGCTGTGCTCAGGAGTCTGGAATTCCTGCTGATTTTCCCAGCCAGATATTATGTAGGCTCTTCTTAGTTAGCACTGCTGCTCTGGGCTAAGGGAGCCCTCCATGGGGTTTAGATCCTTTGGTCCTCAGGGGGCACCCCTGCAGCTGAGATATTACTCCAGCTTCTCAACTGCCACATGTGGTTGTAGGGCCAGCCCATGTAACATCTCTGCCCCTCCTATCAGTCTGGATGTAGGGACTTCTTCTGTATATTCTTAGTTATAGGACTTCTGTTCAGCTAGTCTTTAGGTGGTTATCCAGGTTGATCCATAATTTGGTTGTAGTTTTGATGTAGTCATGAAAGGAGGTGGGTGCAGCTTCCACCTACTCTGCCACCTTTGAAAATCCTACATACTATGTCTGCAGTTTCTTGAAATCATTAAGTTCTCCTTTTTTTCCCTTGCAGTTGTATTTTTTCAAAGAATTTAAACATTTTTTTATTTACTGATTTTTAGAGAGAGAGAAGAACACTGATTGGTTGTTCCACCCAGCCACTCGTTGGTTGCTTCCTGTATGTGCCCCAACCAGAGATCAAACCACAACCTTGGTGTATTGGGAGGATACTGAACTACCCCGCTAGGGCCTTGCAGTTGTGTTTTTGAAGAGCAGCATTTTGTCTCGCCAGTTGTGTCCCCGTAGCGTCCATAGTGTTATCCAGCGTGCTTCTCTGTCCTTTCTGTTTCCTGCGTATCGATCCTTACGTCTAGAGGTTTGAATAGATTTGCGTTGTTTTGTTTGTTTGGGTCAAGACCACTTTATTAGAAGGCAAATGTCTAATTGTCCCTTTGTGAATTTAGAAGTGCTTAGTGATTATTTTTCAGATCCATTTTACTAGGAGTTACAAAATGCTGATTTTGTAATTCCTTCATTGGTTCATTTATTTGTTGAAATACTTGCTGAAAATTTTTCTCATCAGGTATCTGGTTTCCTATAGTTACGTAGGAAAGGGAGATAAGAGAAATGCTTGATTTGTTTCCTTTACTTACTAGTTCTCGGAATAATGAATTAATTTGTTCAACTAGGAATCTTCCAAAGGTAACTTTAAAACAAAATACCATTAGCTCTGGCTGGTGTGGCTCATTGGTTTGGTTGCTGGTTCGATTCCCAGTCAGGGCACATGCCTGAGTTGCCCACCAGGTCTCCAGTAGGGGACGTGTGAGGCAACCACACATTGATGTTTCCCTCTCTTTTTCCCTCCCTTCTCTCTCTAAAAATAAATAAATAAAATCTTTGGGGAAAAAATACCATTAGAAATTCAGAGAATGTATGTATTTGGTTAACTTTAATCCATTATAGTCATTCTTACTGATGTTAAAATTGTCCTGTGTTTGGCCATGAGGAGCCTCGTCTTGCTGGCTCGCGTCCTTTGACTCGCCCTCAGGAACGCTCTGTTTTCTGGTGTGACGAGATGTCCCAGCCTCATTTTGTGTAGTTTTAGCTCTACACCTGGACATTTGTGTATCTTCAGAGAGCCCTGGTTCCTCTTTAGAAAATGTCGCTCAAGTACCACAATTTGTCTTCTGGGAGTACTCATAGTAGTGGCCTGCTTTTTGTTCTTAGGTTTCACAACACAGAACTAAGTAATAAGTTTTGTTTGTTTATTTTAAAGGTAAATCCTAAGTGCATACTAATCCTTAGGATTTACTAGTTCAAACTCAAGACCGTATAATTTTTATTTGTATCTTAAATTTACCCTTTTTCTTTGGGCTGGCAGACTCAATTTTCAACTCATCACCCCTACGTAACACTCATTTACTTCAACCTGAAACTCACCCACACCCACAACCCCAGCATCGTAATAGTATTTTCAACAAGATCAAAAATGTTATGAGTAAAAAATGTGTATTTCCTAGGTCTTATAACTGGCCTTCGTGGTGGGTGCTGTTCCCATTCCTGTTGTGCAGGCCTTACCTCTCCTTCCTCCTTGTTCCCGTAGTAGTCCACCTGTAGCTCTGGGACGGCACCCATTTAGGCACCCGTTGGCTAACTCTGAAAGTTCCCAAAGGCAAGGACTAGCATATTTTTCTTTTCTCTGTAACAGCCAGCACAGTGCCAGATGCATAGCAGATACTCAGATAATGCTGAGTACATGAGTAAAAGATTACACAATTCACTCAAGGAAAAAGATATTGACTTTGGTATAAAGGCACAAGAGTTTAAAGTCTAGGTCTGCCACCTGGAGTTGTGGCCATTGGCCTTACAAAGTACAGACACAGGTGGTTCTCTGTTAACCCCTTTGGCTGGAGAATTGGTTCAGACCCCTGCTAAGATCAGGACACCTGTGTGTCTCCTGATCCTCACCCTTCATTCTATCAGGCAATGAGAGGGCTGACTCAGAAAGTGTGGGTACATGAGAGTTCATGTTGGCTCTCATTGAGTATATGGGGGGTGACCTTGGGCAAAGTCACTTATCCTCTCTGAGCTGAGTTTCCTCATCTGTAAAAGAAGACAACAGCTCCCGTATTCTAGAATTGTTGTGAAGAGTTGAAGCAGTTCCTGGCACATAGTTCATTGCCATGTAAATGTTAGCTGTTAGTAGCAGAAGAGTTAATACCATGTTGGTAAAGATTAAGATCTTTAAACATTGGGGTTATGTTTTGGGGGTCTTCAAGACCACCCCTACATTAGAAGTTTCACTAGAGAGACTCAGCATGTTGTTGTCCTCGTGGCTAAGATTCATCATAGTGATACACAGGGATGCACAGCTGGATCATAAGGGGAAAGGCGGGGTCTGGAGGGATCCACCGCAGGCTTCCCATGCCCTCTTCATGTCACGAGGGTCACAGAGACAAGAACGCAGCACCATGGTATGATGTTCCTGCCCAGGGAAGCCCATTAGAGACTTGGCAGCTGAGATTTTTATTGGTGGCGGTCCCATAGGCACCCCCTGCTCAGTACATACTGAAATTGCAGAACCCTGGGAGGAAAGCAAGTGCTAAGCCTAAACTGTATGTTTTGCACTAATAGACAAGGCACAAGGAGCCACCCTTAGCAGTTAACCGTTGAGTGGGGACACTCTGAGAGCCAAGTTCCCAGACTCCAGCTGAGGGCCAGCCTCACAAGCAGGCCCAACCTCTTCAGTGTTAATTCTTCTGCTCAGGGTAAAACAAGTGTCACTCTGCCCCGGACTCCTCAGGTCATGTTATCCTGTGGGCCCAGATAACAGAAGCTGTGGTGGGTAATTCAGGTACCTTCTTCTTTGTTGTTTTCTTTTCCAGAATGGCTTTGACTACTTGTTGACATACAGTGACAATCCCCAGACTGTGTTTCCTCGCTACTGTGTTAGTTGGATGGTTTCCAGTGGTGAGTGGGCCCTTGTGTGCATGGCCTGGGACCCGGGTTGAATATTTGTTTTTCTCTAGTTTCTTACTGGCAGCAGGAAGATTAGTACTTGGGTCACTGGAGCCCGGTTGGGGAAACTAGTCCTTCCAAGCTTGTGCTTGAATACCCTGAAGCTGTAGAAGCCCCTCCCGGAGTTTGGAGGGATGAGAAGTGTGACGTCCCAGAAAAGAATTGTGCCCAGAAGGCAGTTTTAAGAAGAGCATTTGTTTAATGCCTTAAATATGGACTGAGAACATTAATGCACTTCCAATATTCTTAGTGTTGGGCTGTAAAACCTGGCAGAGAAAATGTGGTTGTAGGATAGTCGCCTGGGTCCTGACAAAGGTCAGACATCTTGGCTGCGCCTGCGCCTTTCCCTTCCAATGTCTTGCCGTAAAAAGTACCCTGATGTGTTTTTCTTTCTTCTGGCGGCTTCTTGTTCCTCAGGGGAGAATGAAGAGGAGACTAGGTGTTTCTGTGTGACATTTATCAAAATAAAATTGGCAGATATATAGGCTGTGCTACTGATGAGTGATGTTTTCATCACCTGAAAGAGAGCCGCTTGGGATTTAAGTGGCTTGCAGCACCCCTTTTCGAAGTGTTTCAGAGGTCATGAGTTGCTTTCATGCCGTACACATTTCGAGAGGCAGCTGTCACTCACAGGTTGTCGATCGGGCTGTGGTTTCTCTAAGGAGGGTGGGCTCCATCACGAAGGAATGGGGCTTTTGAATTTTGAGCCCACAGCTGGTTTGTCTGTCAGCCTACTCAAATTTCCCTCTTTTCCAACAGGCATGCCGGATTTCCTGGAGAAGCTGCACATGGCCACTCTGAAAGCCAAGAACATGGAGATCAAAGTAAAGGACTATATCTCATCTAAGCCTGTGGAAATGGGTAGTGAAGCCAAGGCCACCACCCCATCTTCTGAACGGAAGAACGAGGGTAGCTGTGGCCCTGCTCGGATCGAGTACGCTTGAACAAGGGCTCTGGGATAAGAAGGGACAGGCTGCTTCTAGCCCTGTCTCAGTCCCCGTCACTCTGCTGCAGAAGGGGGACATGTACTAAAAGACGTCTGCTGTAACCACCAGTGCAAGATAATTCAGTAACTGGTGTCCAGTTTCATTCAGAGCCCTCTCCGCTCTTTATGAAAACCGAGAAGACGGAGGCATCCATGGAGGCATTGGCATGTTCTCAGGCCAAGCGTGTTGCCATTCAGTATTTCAGTGAGCTAACCTGGAACACACCTCCGGCCAGAAGGGGACAGCTTGTTTTTGCTCTGAGTGGTTTCCTCTGCCAACATTCCAGTTTCCACCATCAGCTCGGCATTTGGACTTCCTTTATTCTAAAGGTCCAACTGGAAAGTGAAGTTGGCTGGTTGATGGCTCGCTGGGTTCGAGGAGGGCTCGTCAGGAGAGCTCCTGGTAACTGCCCGGGTGTTGAATGGGTGTTGAATGGGTGCGCGCTGTGGCCTGGCAGTGTAAGTGCCTTGTCCTCACCTTGCTGTCTTCAGGGACATAAAGTTTGTTCCAGGAAATTTCTTTCTTTGCCTCCAAATACCACCCATTGACTACGCAAAGCCATTTCCTTTGGATTGGCCAGCTCTTTTATATTCATGCACTGTGTTAATTTGGCTCAGCACCTCATTCCTTGGCTCATTTACCAGAGCACTGGGAAAGGATTCCTTCTAGACAGTAGCTTTCTGTATTATCATTGTTTTGATAGAATCAGTGGAAATACTCACAACATCACACATTAATATATTTTTTTAATCTTTGTGTCAGAAAGTAGGAATGGAGAATTGAATAGAAGTTCTCTAGTCCCAGTGTCCAGAGAACACCATTCTGATTCAGGCATTATTTTTCCTGCTTCACGTTCGACTGGATGCCAAGGACTCGTCCATGTCAGAAGGCTAAGCAAAGGGATGAGGTTGGGCTGCTCCCCAGAGCTCTCAGAGCTGTAAACAAGCTCTGTAACCCAAGAGGTGAAATTTTGCCCCAAACACTAATATATAATGGGTTTATATGACCCTCTTGTTCCTCTGAAATTTTTTGCTCCTTCAGAGATAAAATAAAAGCAAACTATGCTCTTTGGATGAAGTCACATCAGAGGGCGCCAGCTTGGCCTTGCTGATTCTGCTTACGGTCATGCTGCCATCTGATGGGAGAATAGGGATCAAGTTTTGAATCCTCTCTCCCCTTTTTTTAGAATTTAAATGACCATATTCTCCCCCCACCCCCGCTCCTTTTTTTTCCCCTACTTGGATCTAAACCTGAGACTAATTTAAGCCTCTCAACCATTTTGTTGCCTGTGAAGATTTGTGCCAAGGAAATAACCACCTGGTGTTTCCTGTCTTGCCTCCTCTAAGTCATTAGCAGAACAGAGATGCAGTGAGCAGCCTCAGCTCCCCCAACTTTTTTTTATCCTCACTCCAGGACATTTTTCATTGCTTTTAGAGGGAGAGAAACATCACTTGGTTGTCTCCCATGTGCACCTGGACCAGGGGTCGTGTGCACCTGGACTGGGGATTGAACCCCCATCCTTTCTTTAGATTACGGGGTGACGCTCCAACCGAGCCGCATAAGCTAGGATCCCCAACTTCTTTCATTGATCAGTTCTCTGTTCTCATCCCTAGAACTTGATTAGCCAGGGAGGTGGCCCTGTGGTTGTCGGCATGGGTGGCTGTGGGCAAGAGTGTGCGTGAGTGCACGGGTGTTAGGAGCTCTGTGTTGCTCATGGTCTGGTTGGGGGGTTCGGCTGCACTTGGAGTCAGTCTGTACAGTTCCTTGTGTCATCATTAGCTTATTTCACTCCTAACTGATGTTTTTACCGTAAGTGTGAATAAATACATAAAGATTGGTATAAAAGTGTGTTTGTTTTTGGACGGATGGTGGTGGGGAAATCTTGGCCTGATGGGCTTATCATTTCTTCCTGATTATAAAATTTGAAAGGAGTGTTGCTACTCATAGTATTGACATGTGGAAGTAGGTGTAGTTCTCCCTGGTGGTGGCTGACAGAGCTAACCACCTTGTCTAGACAGTGAGCCCTTTCCAGGTAATGGCAGCTGAAACAAGCCATCTATTTCCACTGTCTTGTGTTGATCTGCTAATCCATGTCCTTTGCTTTTAAAGAAGGGTCAACTTGAAGGAAATGGTGAGTTTTGCTGATAAAACTTGAGGGAATGAGGAGAGGAGGAGACTTGAGCAAGCCCAGGTCTAGAGTTGTGGAGGGTCAGTTTGGGACCCTATTGGAGAGGGTGGGTGGTGACCTCAAAAGCCACTTGGCCTGCGGGAAGTAGGGTCACACAGGCCATTGTGCTAGAATTCGGATTTCTTCCAAGGGAGTTGATGGAGACGCTGGGAGCATAGTGGGAAATTTGAATTTATGTGTGATTTTGCCTCTGGGAAACACTAGGTCAACACAAATGAACAGCCTGACTCTGAATTCTTTTCTCCAAATCTCTCCAAGATCACTGGAGAGACTAGTTTTCTGGGGTTGTGTGCTTGCAGGTGTACATGTGTCTGTATAACATGCAGTTTGAGGGTTGTCTGTTTGGCCTCCTCACTGCAGAGGCCCCTGCACAGCATCCTGATGTTCTCCAGGCTCCATTGCATGCTCACACTCAGCAGCTGAGCTCTGACTGAGAGCAGCATTTCTAGTGTCAGACAGCCGTGGCTCTCAGGAAGTTCTTTAAGTTAAGACTAAATGTGCCTCAGGCTCCTGAGTCTATCATTGGGTCCAGGCCTGTCCTTGGATTGCCAGGAAAAACACTACCGTGGGTAGCACTTCACATTCCTGCAGATAGTGGTCATGGAACCCTCAGCTTTTCCCAGGCTTCAATCTCCAGCAGCTTTGTTACTGGGAGAGACCTGGTTCTTGCTGACACAGTGATACAGATCAGCAAGCCCATTAACATGCAAGCAAAGTTTATCAGTGCTAAGTTCTAATGGGAGAGCAAAAACAAAGGGGGCCAGAGCTGCCCTTCCCTGATCCCCGATCCCCGGCCACAGGCCAGGTAGCCAGGGGCCCCCTGTGTGGCAAAACGGCCAAGAGAGCGAGTCCTTTGTTCTGAGGAGGTACATCATTGGTGGATGGGGGTGCGGGAGTTGCATGTTGATTGACTGGTAAAGGTGGTGCCAGCTTTACCCAGGGAGATGTGACTACCCAAACACAGGTATGTGTGGAGGTCTGTTAGCCTGAACCTTATTTTGCTCTAGATTCTGTTTGTTCATTTTTCATACATGACCAGAAGCAGGCAGTTAACCAAAGTAGTTTTATGGGCTTTTCTTTGGGCTCTGTAGACCCCCGCCCCTTCTCCCTTGTAGGCCTTGGGACGAATACACAGTCTCAAGGGTTTCCTTTTCCCAGCTAGTGGAGATGATACAGACTTTCCAGGGCTCCCCCCTCCTAACAACACAAGTAAACTTGCTATCGTAATTTACTTACGTTATTTAGAATGCCTAGCAGTCTTACCGAACCAGGCTCAGGACTACGGGGTCAGCGGGTGAGACCTGTCTTCCTTTGCTTTTAGCCTCCTGGATCGTTTGTTAGATTGCAGCGGTGAGGGCCCTGCCTCTTTTCCTCTGGCAGCTCCTTCCTAGCTGCTGAATGCTAGAAGGCATTGCCTGGCAACCAGAACACTAGCCAGTGGCCAGGAACAGCAGCACAGCCTCCGAGTTCTTCCTCTGCTATCTCCTGCATCAGCTTCAAAAGTCCTCCAACTTTTTATCTGGGAAATTTTCATATATAATGAAAAGTTGGAAGAGTAATAATACAGGGTGGAGCAAAAGTAGGTTGACAGTTCATATGGAAAAAGACATGCAGGTTATGATTATTACAACAGCTTTAGTAACTTTCGTGTACTCACAACTTGTAAAACTAATTTTGCCCCACTCTATAAAATACCTCGTAGACCCCTCCCCCACCTTTGCAGGTAGTTACCAGCTTGCTGTGGTGTGTGCTTTATCCTTTGCTCTCTACATACACTTTGCTATGGACTAAACTGTCCTGCTAAAATTCCTGTGCTGAATCCCTAACCCCCATGTGATGGCATCTGCAGGGACCTTTGGGAGGTGGTTAGAATTAGATGAGATCCGAGGGTGTGGCCCCCCATCGATGGATTAGTGACAGGGGCTGGCTTGTTCTCCCTCCCCACCGTGTGAGTTGAGAAGGTGGCCATTGGCAAACCTCACCAGAGAGATAGCTCCTGCTAGGCACAGAATTCACTGGCACATCCATCTTGGATTTGAACCTCTAGAACTGTGAGAAATAAATTTCTCTTTATTGGATTTTGTTTACGGCAGCCCAAGTAGATTAATACTTTTTTTCATCACCATTTGAAAGTAAGTTGTAAACATCACCATACTTCATTCACCCCTAAACACTGGAGCGCACTTTTTTATAATTGTTCTGTGTAACCACATTACCATCAGCGCACAGATAAGTTATCTAATGATGTAGTCCATATTAAAGTTCTCCCAGTTGCGCACCCCAAAGGACTTTTCTAGTGCCCCCTGCCCCAAATCCAGGCTCCTGTTGAGTATCCTGTGTTGCATCTGCATCTTTACTCAATAGCAGCCACGTAGCAGCAGCAACTGTAGTCTGTTCTTCGTGTGGAAGGTAGCCTCACAGGTTTTCTTGATGGGGCACTCACATGTTGGAAAAATGCTAGTTTCAGGCAATAGCTAATAAGCTTAGCAACCTCAGTGTATGTAAAAAGCTGTTGTTTCCGGAGCTGAAGGTACGACCCACCCTGACTCCAGGAGACCACAAGCAGATCCACCTTTGAGCCTCAGGAGGACTGCAGGCAGTCAGCACGGTGTCTGAGCCGGTGTGCTCCAGAGTGAGACACATGAAAGAATGCTGCTGCTTTTATCTGATTAACTTTTTCCCTGAATTCCAAACCCCTTACCTACACTTTTCTTCTTACAAAAAGGGTCAGTTTAAAATGGAATTTACCACGGTAAATTACCGTGGAAATTCTATTACGATGGAATGCAAATCAACTGGCCATCTGAATAAAGCACCTGTGAAGATTTGTAACGGTGCAGCCGTGGCGGGGCAGGGGCCGGGGGGGGGGGGGGCGTCAAATAGGGATTTGTAATGGGGTCCAGAACTCAAGATGTCCAGGAAATATTAGAAAAATATATACAGGATGTCCTCGCCCCCACAAGTGTGAGCTGGAGCATGGCCATTCAGAGCTGTTTTGCACAGCAGCAGCTTTGCAGCTCACCTCTAGTGTGGTCATTTAGCATATCTATAACCTTTAACTGGTTCCATAGATATGTTAAATAGCTGTGGCCATGCTTTGAGCCAGGGGGATGGAAGTGCTTCCACTCAACATGTAACTGGGAGGCAACTCCCTCTGCTCACAGCGCCTGCGTGAGAGCTTGGAGATGATTGGCTCCGTGCCATAGGGTTGCACCTGCCCAGAGTTAACATGGCAGCCCAGTAAAGCTGGAAGAATACGGGACTGTTGGCAGGTGTAGCGGACTGAAGGAGGAGTGGGAAATGGGGCTGCAGAGGAAGATTGGCACTGGGATTAAAAATCCAGGCGCGGCGCTGCAGCCATGTCAAGGGAGAGGAACACGCGGCTTTTGGCAAGAGGGGAGAACCCTGTGGCTATGGGGCTCCCTTTGCACACAGCTTAGGAAGCTGGGAAGCAAGATGTAGCAGCGATGCAGAGCTCTCTCAGCAGTTCGGAAGAATGCAGGAGAAGGAAAGTCAGGACCATGCGGCTGTGGCAGGAATGACCCCACGGTTTGGGCAGAAGGCAGGACCACACGGCTTTGGAGGAGTGGGGACCCCTCAGCCTGAGAGAGAGAGAGAGAGGACCACGTGGCTTTGGGTGACTCCCTTTGCCACGCGGCCTAGGAAGCAGGAGAGACTTTGCCTGGAAGAAAAGGGGTGAAAGGACTCTTGCTGGTGGGCCATGAGAAGGTGCCACATGGTTTGGGATTAACTGGAGATTGTGGTGGCGACACAGTGGATGGTGTTGGAACCAAGGGGCTGCCTGAATCACGGACTTCTACTTCTTTCCCTGAGATATGGTACCCTGGACTGGGCAGACGGGAGAAGGGAGGACTGTGTGTGTTTGTGGGTATTCTAGAGAACTCTAGTATCTTAAAGGAGACATTAAGTCATCACTCCAAGCCTGCATAACTTGAAAATAAATAATTCCTTTCCTTTTCACCAGTCTCTGGCATTGAGAGACGTCTTTCCTTTGGTGGCGAGCATAACGAACCTAGAACAGGGGGTGCAGGGAACCCCAGGAGCACAAAGGGGCTCCTTTTGGTAACCGTGTATTGCTGGGTACCTCCGCCCTGTTCTGTAACAGATTCAATCCCTGTGTCTGCTCTTTGGGTCTGTTAGGTGACAGGCAGCAGGAACGCCAGCTTTCCCGGTCTCACTCTCAGTACAGTTCAGTGCAGGGTCCTCCAGCTCGGCTGTGCCTGGGTTGCATCCCAAGACTGATCTCAGGTTGCTGGGGTCCGCAGTGTGGGGTGTTCATGCAATCAAAAGGATCCAAAGTAGGCAGGCAGCTGTCTCCCTTGATGTGGTGCCTGATGTAAGCTAAGCTGTCATTAATTTGTCACCCTTGCCTTATGTTGGGCTTGGGATCAGGTGGTAATTGCCCCTATTACTGAGCATTTGCTGTGTCAGACACTGCTTCACGTTTTTAAACAGGACCTCGTTCTACAACAGCCCTGTGAGTGTGTAGTTATCCCTGTTTTATAGGGAGGGACCAGCATCAGAGATTAAATAATTCTGTTCAGGGTCACAGGAGGTGACGGAGTCAGGATGCAGACCTGGCTCTGACCTGTGCGAAGACCTCTAGCAGCGTGGCTTCAGACTCGGATTAGTTTCTCATAAGTGCTCCCATGCAAATTCTTCGCCAGGGCTGTTGACTTATTTCGGAACCTGGATCATAGGCTGTTAATTACAAAGTAACCTGTCCCTACCCATTGTGGTCGGACAGGAATCTGGAAATCCTTTTCAAAATGAAAATACCCTTCGTAAAATCTGAGAACTGATTTCTAATGAATAAACTTGAAAGTGTCTAAAAAATTGAACTAGCACGTGGATGGAAGTCGGAAGGACAGAGCCAGCCCCGTTTGCCATCCTGGCGCCAGCTGCTGAGCAGGCCTGTGACCTTGCTAAACAGGACTGCCATTTTACCCTTCTGAGCTTGTGTCCCCAGAACTGGAAATGACTGGAAAACAAGAACAGAACTAACCTCTCCCCACAGCCACAGGCGGAAGATAACGTGGGAACAAACTGCAGCCTCGGTTACAACGCCCCGACAGCCCGGGGCCCCACAAGAGCACCCCCACCCTTTTTAATCAAGTGTATATTATCCAGTAGAAACTCACAGCTCCCACCCCTCAGTGCTGGTGCATAGCCCTGCACCTAGCCTTTTCCCTCTTGGGAAAGTAAAATAAAAACTTCGCTCTCTGCATTTTCTTCTCTTTGTGAGTTCTTTCACAGTCCGCGTCACTGACCACCCCAACGGAAGTGATGTTAATATCAAACACGCTTATTTCTACAGATCTCTGGTTACTTGATAGAGCATCATTCTAAAAGAACCCCCAGGCCACACACACTGTACCGTTGCTCTTAGAGCCTCATGATTGATTTTGCTTTACAAATCACAATTTTTTCAAACAAATAACTTGTAAATGACCTAACTTTGTCATCAACTTTTAAGGAGCCTAAACTAACCATGCCTAAAAAGGTAGGGTGAATGTTTAAAAGTAGTAATATTTAGGTGTTTTTGTGGTTAGTGCATTTCATTATATCTTAAACCTCTTCTGTGTACATGAGTTAGGATTCTGTCCTCCCAGATCCAGGCTCCGGCTAACTGCCTTCTCTCACACAGGGCTGGCATTGCGTTACATAGCTGGATAAACTACAGTTTGTCTATGCTTTTCCTAAAATGAGGAGCCCAGGACTGGACCCAACTGCTCCCTGGTGGGTGAGCACAGGGGCTGTCTGCTCATTGCCTGCTTGTTGGGTCCTTGGTACCTCGTGGGGTCTGTTTACCTGGTGGGAAGGAGCAAAGAGGGAAATGAGAATGTCCCTCCCCTTGAGGACACTTTCCAGAATGGTTTACACTCCTGTGGCCAGAACTCAGTCAAAAGACCACACCAGCTGCTGAGAACTATTCTATTTCTTTGGGCAGCCATGCACCTCGTTAAAATTCAAAGGTAATTTTGCCGAGGAAGGAGAGAATGAAAATGGGGGCAACTGGCAGGCTTTTCCAAATTATACTAAGACATACCTACAATTTTAAAGGCCTCACTTCAAAGTGGATTCAGTTGGAAGTGTCACTGGAAAGGTGCCGAGCCAAGGCAGGTGTGCCCCAGCCAGGGCTGGGATGTGTGGGTCCTTTGCTCACTCAGGAAGGGTTTCAAGACAGAGTCCAGGTGAAAGTGGGAGTAAGTTTATTACAGCTGGGGACAGGATAGTGGAAGCAAAACCACAGGAACAGGACTGAGCCGAGGCAGGACTGCTCTGGCTCTCAGAAAGTGAGGTGAGAGGAGGGCCCTTGGAGCTCGGGAGAAAGACAGCACACAGTTAAGGAAAGCCTGAGGAAAGGGAGGCTCCGCCGTGCGGAAGGAGAGTGGGAGCAAGCTGGCCGCCTTTGTCCCGAGGGTTTTGTACACGGTATTTGGCCATGTATAATGAGCACATTTTTGCCCAAATTTTTGAGGGAAGAATAAGGATGCACATTATACATGGGTATTACTAATGCCCGCGTATCATGGGCACCCACATTAAAACCATGGGTGTGCATTATACATGGCAAAATACAGTGTTTTCTATAGCTTGGCATTTTAGGGGAGGTCCCAGGGGAGAATCTTTTTTCTTTTTAATTGATTTGACAGAAAATCATCAATTTGCTGCTCACTTACTTATGCATTCATTGGTTGATTCTTGTACAGGCCGTCACTGGAGAGCAAACCCACAACTTTGGAGTATCTGGATGACACTATAACCAACTGAGCTACCTGTCAGGGCCCAGGGAAGGATCTTAACAGAATATTTATGTAGCTTTCTATGTGTGCCCTTGAGTATGTCAGTGTATCAAAGTGAGCTTTGTCAGTTCACCTCTATTTTGGATCAGTCTGGCTCTAGGCGGTTTTCTGGTTTTAACTGGGTTTTTGTTATCTGTTCCCCTGACTAGGGTGACTTTTGAGCCATTGGCTCTTAGAAATCTTTGGTTGGGGAGGAGACATTTAACCCATCTGATCCTACCTGTCTTTGGTTGGGGGCATAGGGTCTTGTGATTTATAAGCTGGCTGCTTATTGCTCAGCTGTTCTGCCGTTCTGGCCGTTTGTCTCAGTTTCCTCATTCCACTTGCCAAGGAATTTTTCTGGTATCTTACTGACCTGCCTCAGAAAGGCAAAAAATTCCCAACAAAGTTGCTGGGGCTGATACGACTAATTACTACAAACTAAGGGGTTTGCACAGATATATATTGCCTCTCAATTCTGGAGGCTGGAAGTCTGAGGTCGAGGCAAGGCAGGGTGGGTTCCCCTGAGGCTGTGAGGGAGGGTCTGCTCATGCCTCTCTCATGCTTATGAGGGATTGCTGGCATTTTGGGCGTTCCTTGGCTTGTGGACACATCACCCCGATCTCTGCCTGTATGTCCATGTGGCCTTCTACCTGTGTGCACGCCTGTGTCCAAAGGTCCTCTTTTGTAAGGACACCAGGCATGTGGAGTAGAGGCCCGCTCCATTCTGGTATCATCTTAACCCAACTCACTCCATCTGCAGTGGCGCTATTTCCAGTCAGGTCACATTCTGTGGTCCTGGGGTCAGGACTTCAGCATATAAATTCGGAGGGGGCACAATTCAATTATGGGGGAGATCACAGACAAAGCAATTTAAGAGTAGCTTTTCAAAAGAAATGGCCCCTAATGGAGTCCAGAAAGACTTCCCTGCTTGGCCGGCCCCCTGTCCTGTGTCCTTGTGACAGCAGCGGGGGCAGGGCTGCGCCTCCCACTGGGAGCCTCTCCTCAGGCTGCCCTTGGCCACTAGAAGGATCTCAGGGTTCACAAAACCCATGGTTCAAGCCTGTTTGGGCACCGCCACCCTGCCCGCAAAGCCCTGACTCATGACTGTCCTTGAGCCCTGAGAGTAAACGAGAGGAAGTGGGTCAGACGACCACACCTGTATGGGTACGTGGTAGGCTGGGGAAGAGGAGGCCGAGGGCGAGTGGGAGATTCCCAGGCTCCCAGCCCAGGTCCAGGACTGTATTCGCGGAGGACAGAGGTGGAGAGAAGGAGGTGGTAGCCCTCTCAGCCTCCCTGCTCCTGGGGGACCATTCAGTTCTCAGTCTAGGGAGGTGGGCCAGCCACAGATCCAGGCAGGACTGGTCAGCCCCGGGGGGGAGCCCCACCGTGTGATTTTCCAGGCCCCCTGTTATAATTCTCATTTGCCCGCTATATTCTGCTCCTAGGAAAGAAGGCATGATGTGATATTCAGCAAGGAATTAATGAAGGCCCACTCTGTGCCTGATGGCTTTCTAAAGAATCACAAAGCCCCGGGGAGAGGACGCTACAGTCGGCAGAGTTAAAGGACTGTCACTCGGTGTGGTGGGGAAAGGGCAGGCAGTCAACAGCCTGGGACGTGCAAAGCCAGTGTCGTGCTGATTCATCACTGAGCACATTCTTGACACTCCTTTGGATTTTGCCTTCAGTCTTTTGTTTTCCAGAGTAACTGCGTGATTGAGAGGGTAAAGCATTTATTTTATACATAAAAATATAAAGAACAAGGATCTCTAGTCCTTACAAGCCAAAGAATCGGTTTCTTTTTCTATACGTATGTCTGTGTATAACATTTTTTTGTAGTTTTATCTAAGCAAGCATGCACACAGTTTAAAAAGTCAGATTGTTCTTATAAAGTTTGTTATAAACTTTATAACAAGCTGTCCCTTCCCCTCCCCAGGGACAGCCAGTTTGTTAGGTAGCAGCCAGGAACGAGTGGCCAGAGGGGAGATAAAGGCAGGGCCCTCCCATTGCAATCTAACGAAGAACTTCACACAGAAGGCTGTGTAACAGGAATATTATAACTTTAGAATATTATAAGTTTTGTTAGGAATATAGTAAGCATTGTAATAGGAACAAGCCCAGAGGGCATGCTGTGACCCCTGGCCAAATGTTAGTGAAATTTGCCCTGCTCCTAAACTTGTAGCCTGTAACTAACCCTCCGTAGTTTCTCTGTATCCTGCAGCTCTGGCCTAATTGCTTAAGTGCGCTTTTGATATGCAGCTTGCTTTGATTTGTAACCCTGTGCCTGGCAGGAAGGACAGCCAAATGTAGCCACTAAAACCTCCTACTAGGTCGTTATCTAGGGATGCAGATGTGGGAACTGCTATCTGAGGATGACTCACGACACCTCAAGTGATATATTCTTCTGCATTTCCAGCGAACTTTGAAACTATCTTTTCCTTGTAACAAGCTTTGTAGGACTTACTTGTAACTTGACTCCCAAATGCTTTATGTCTCTAGAAGGTATATAAGCTAGTTCTCGTCTTTGTTCGGAGCCCAGAATTTGGAGCCGGCAGCGCTCCTCTGGGACCACGCGCGTAATAAAGGTCTGTGATCCATACCTCTCAGGTGTTTGGTCGCTTCAATTCTCCGTAACAGCTGGAAGCAAAGGAAGACATGGCTCACCCACTAACTCGGCAGTCCTGAGCTCGATTTAATAAAATTGCCAAGTGCCCCAAGCATTACAAGCAAAATAGCACGGGAGGAGGGAGAGTCCCTGAGCCTGTGCTGGGAAAAGGGGCTTCTGTAGCAATCTCACTAAGGTCGCCGGTGCTCCAAACTTCACGAGTGGGGGTCACACACAAGGAAGAGGGAGGCCTATGCTGGGAAGGAGAACCTCTGTAACGATTCCACTATGACAAAGGGCATTTACTTTTACTGAGAAAGAAAGCCTTTGTACCTGTATGTTCTTCCCAAGATTTAGAAGGGGGAGAAGGAGGGGTACCTCTGGAAGCCAGCTAAGATATAATCCCTGAACCCCAATAGTCAGCAACTGAGATAAGCAAAGTACCTGCTTGTAACCTTGCTCATGTGTATAGAACAAACTCACTAACTTACCACTTTATTTCCTCTGTACATGGACATTTTGACTAGCCAGGTGCCTGCTTGCAGCTTGGTGCTCCTGTGTGTTTCATAAACAAACTTGCTGTTGACACAGACAGATCTGATCAGATCCCTGGGAAGGAGTAGGGAGGGGCCCGAAGGAGGAGGTTACTCAAGGCAATGGTCAGCCTAAGACAGGATTGGCTAAGAAGCTCAAGGCCTCCTGAGTGCCTGCATTTCCTGTGGACAGTATTTTGGATGGGAAGGAACTCCTTCTGGGCACAGCCTAGGATTGCTGGCCCAGCAGAGGGTGGCAGGTTTATTCTTTGGGTGTTCTAGGAGGGACAAGGTCTGAGGCAGAAGCTTGCCATTTTTCCAAAATTATGTAACTTCTATATCTTGTGTCGTTTTCATTTGTAAACTAACCTTATAGAAGATCACTAAAAACTACCAGCAGGAATGATAGGAAAACTCAGGTGGTAAAGAGGTTAGCCTTAATTGATGGGCTTAAGTGATTAAAGCTGTAACTAAAGAGTTAGAGTTTAGCCTTAATTGATAGGCCTGAGTGACGCATTCTTATGGAAAGCCGTTTTTCCAAAATTGTGAAGCTTTTGAATAAAGACTTCTTTCCTTTATCACCAAAACCTTGCCTCTGGAATTTTGCCTAGAGGGTGGCGATGGGCAGCAACACTACGCCATTTCTCCTACTTGGGTCTGGCTCTCGCTTTAATTATTCTCGAGGGCAAGACAAGAACAGAGGCAGGGGAGGGGGCCTCCTGACTCGGGTCTCTCTCCCTCTCTGTCCACAACAGCTTCACCTCTCAAAGGGATTACATTGATAGTTCCCTCCAGGTTGGTAAGTAACATGCTTACATTACCACTCCCTGACTTTTCATTTTAGACATTATATGAAACATTCCCCCCTTCCCTTCCCTTCCTCTGTCCCTACCATCATCCCCTTGTCCTCCCTAAGCAGTTATATTGAGTTCCAGTTCCAGCGTTATTCAGCATTTATGTTGTGATGAGCATGGAAGTGTTATTCACAGACAAGACGAGACACCGTGTTGACTTCTTTCTTGCACACGTTTTCGTGTTCTGAGACTGAGTGCCTGGTTTCCGTGTGGCAGCCTTTCAAGGCCCGGCAGGTTCACGTGGGCTTCGTGGAGCCGTGGGAATGCCTGACATGCCTTTACTCAAGGGTGGGAGACCCATGCACACTGCTAGCTGTGTGTTGCACTGCATGTAACACCAGCCGGGAGTCCCAGCTCCCTTACATACTGAATGCACGCAAAGCTGGCAGGGCGCCGAGGGATTGTATAACACGGCGTGGTTCTGTGTGTGCGGACCCATTCTCAGGGTTATCGGAAAACTTCTTCTCTTAGTTGCCCAGACATGTGGGTGAGAGAACCCGACTGACTCCATTTTCCCTACAATCCACCCCTTCAGGGTTCCTCACCGTACAATCTACACAAGGGTGTCTTCTGCACAGGTTCCTGGGCGAGGACGCAGAGCCTGGCACCCAGCTGCCACAGCAGCTGTGCAAGCTGCAGCAGCATGCAACAAATAAGGCCACCCCTAGGTACAGTGGCCAGTCCATCTTCCGGGCAGGGAAGGCCACCCACGTGAGCCACACCCCCAGAGGTCCCCGTGGGAACTGCAGCGGCGCATTATTCCACGCCTCCCAGGCATGCTCTAGAGTCTGAGCCTGACACAGACCCGTGGGAGTCCAGCCCACTTGGCCTTTAGGGTTCTTAATACAGAGGCGGGGCTGGCCCAGCCAACCCACGGTCCCAACCGTGAGCCAACCTGAGCCACCCCACATGGAACAGCCGACCAACGGCTGGCCGGTCACATTGTTGCTTCGCCCCAGCACAGATGCTGGTCTAGGGCACGTTCCACAAGGAACCAAGTCCAATTTGAGACAGAAGCTGGAGAACTCATAACGGGCCATAGGGAAATCACAGAGGTGCCACAGAGAAGCATTCCGTGGTCTACTGGCCCTGGGTATGCCACCTTTAAGACAGGTGATCACGTCCCAATCACCCTGGGCACTATTTGCAAATTTCTCTCCACCTCTTGTCCCAAAGAGGTAACAAGAGCCACCCAACGCTTGTGGAGGGCTTTTATTTCCCAAGGCCACATCCAAGTGGCTGTTTGCCCTCACTGCAGGCCTGGAGAATATTCGCATTTTCCCATGCCTGGTTTCAGCAAGGCATCCTTACTCTCTACCTGCAGCTGAATTGGAACAGCAGTCGGGTGGAGCAGTGCTTCCACCAGAGCTGCCCCCGCTGCTCTGATTCCTCTCATTTAGAGTCTGGAGGACAGTCCATAAGTGTCTCATCCAACCGCTCAGCATAGGGGTGGCAGCTGCAGCTCGCAGACCCTGCATTGTACTATTCAATCATTCCAGCAGCTTGGGGGTGATAGGCTATGTGGCATTTCCAGTCAATCTGCAGGTCTCGGGCCTATTGTTGCACTAAGGCCCCAGTAAAATGCATCCCCTGATCACTTTCAATGTTCAAGGGTTGCCCACAGGCAGTGCATAACGCTCCAGTGCAGCAATCCCCACTTTCTGATCTGGGTGGTGTGCAGGGTAAGCAGCTAAAAGTCCAGTAGCCATGTCCACACAAGTGACTGCATACTTATACCCCTCTGAACTAGGCAGGGGTCTGATTCTATCCACCTGCCACCAGGTCAGTGGTACCCATCCCCGTACCACCTGCCCACTAGTTTCCACAGGCCTCCAGGGATGCTCTCGCGAACAGACAAGACAGGTCGCACAAGCTTCTTGTACCTCTGCTGAGGTGACAAGTTTTTATAGTAGACCCGTGGTCTTCTGTCCAGCACGTAAGAGGCGATGGTGTAGCCACTGGGCTACCTCTCTACCTGACGGGCCGGGAGGCACTGTTTCCACCATCGCACCTTGGTAGAGTGTCAGCCTCATCATTCCCGGGGGGCAAGGGGTGAGTGCCTGGTCACATGATACACAGTGATTTGTTTCCAATGGCCTAATTCCCAGAGGTCCTGCCACAAGGCCTGCCCCCATAATGGCCTATGCGTAACCATCCATTTATTTACATGCCACATAGAGATCCATAATATTCTTCCCGGTTCACCGCCCAACTCTCTGTGCAGATAGTCAGGGGTGGGGCCTCACTGGCAGCCCTGAGCCACATGGCTTGCGGTTCTGCTCACTGGCTACTCTGACCTTCTCCAGTATTAGGCCAGACTGTGTCTGTTTTACCGCTGTCATCCTTTGCGGGGACAGTAACTGAATAGGAGGATGCTCAGCATATTCCCACAAAGAGCCTCAACAGGCTCCCACAAGGGGCCAAGGATACACTGAGGAGTCGGGGACAGTCACCCAATATCCAGGGAAAGCCACATAGCCTTCTCCGGTCCCCGCCCATCCCTGTAGACAGGTTTCTTGGTCCTTCCCCCATTCAAATGTCCAAAGGATATTTCCTCCCTCTTCTTGGAAGGTTGGCACAGCCATATGGTCCTCCAGATGCACAGGACAGGCCCCTCAGGGACTCCCACAGTTTTTTTCTGGCCTTCTTCTGGGGCCACAGGAAACATAGTTCAGCTCGCAACCACACGGGGTTGCTCTTTAACAGTGAGATAGAGAGAGCTCAAGACACTGTCCCTCCCAACCGTTGCAGCTTTTTCTCAGGCTGCCTAGCGGCTGCCACCTCCACCACTCCCTGCCAGCGCACCCAGAGCAGAGCTTCGGGTGCCTACCCACCCCCACCAGGGCGCCTGACTCAGGCCAGTCCGCCAGCCCAGTTGCTCTCAGCAATGTTGTTCCACGTCTGTGTTGGGACAAGGGAGGGGAAGGGGTTACCGAAGCAGCAATGCCCCCCCCCCACTTCCTCCTTGTCTTTACTACGACTGGGGAGGGGGATCACCACGGCTCTGCTCTTTGGAGGTCTTCCTCCAGGGCGCCGAGTCTGGCTTCCAAGGCTTCTTCTCTTCTTTGGAGTTCATGTAACTTTGCTGCATCGCTGAGTCTCCGTCTCAGCTCACAAAGCTGAAAGAAACACCCAGACCAGGGTCCCCACAGCCCCCACGGCCCCCACGGCCCCCGGAGCGCTTGGCTTTTCTAGGGTCTCCCCTACCACTGCAGGGCCTTCTCTACCATGTCGGGTGTGCTACTAACATTGGGCCAGTTCTGGGGGGAAGCCCACACTGCCAGGAGACTCACCACCGGATACCACATACTGGTGAACGGCCACCCTTCCAGACCCCTCTCCAAGAGGGCCATGGCTCCTCCGCATGCACACCATACCGTGATGAATCCTACCCACGGCACCATTGTGTTGCAGCCTTGCAAGGCCCGGCAGATTTAGTCGGGATTCGGGCAGACAGAAGAAAATTCCCAGAGCCATGGGAAAGCCTGACATGCCTTTATGCAAGGGTGGGGAGATCCACGCACACTGCGAGCCGCCTGTCGCGCACACAGGGAGCCCCAACTCCCCTATATACTAAATGCACACAAAGCCGGCAGGCTGCCAAGGGACTGTATAACACAGTGTGATTCTGTGTGTGCGGGCCCATTCTCAAGGTTGTGGGAAAACTGTTTCTCTCAGTTGCCCAGACATCTGGGCCAGGGAGCCTGGCTGACTCCATTCACCCTATGGTGTCTCATTTGCTTCATTTGCTAGGTTACCACAAATTCCACTCAGCCCTCTGTGCCCCTTGTGATCTCTGGATATGCAGCCAATCAGGGACTAAGGCTCCCCTCCCTGAGGTCTGGGCAGATGGTGCTGCGGTTTGTGCCCACTTGGTGCCTGACAGCTCCCTTCCCCTTCACTTGGGATCCTTCATGTCCAGGCAGCTGCTGTGTGCCCCATTCTTCCTGTTTTCCTTGATGGTCAAAGAAGAATTTGTCCACAGGAGGTAGAATTTTTTAGTTTCTCATAGGTTGGCTTATTTATCTGAGTACTGGGATTTCAAGAGAGATAGTTCACGTTTAGAATTAGGGCGCAGTCTGACAATGTTTCGGACCCTTTGCCTGGGATGTGTCGCCTCTCCCGTCCCCAGCCTCCCAGCTTGTGAGCGCTGCTCTTTGCTCCTGCTTTCGGTCTTGAGTTGTTTTGCCTACTGTGCTATCACTGGACCCTCACTTTAAAATTCATGTCTTTCAGTTTTGGAGAATCTCCTGAAATCATTTTCTTTTCCTTCTTCTCTCTTTTGGCCCTTCTCTTATTCAGATGTTCATATGATCAGGTGCATTCAGGGCGGTATGACCAGATGTTCAATCACTTGAACTTGGCTTCTCATTTTATCTTTTTTTTTCCCCTTGATTTTCATCCATTTATCTTCTTGCTCTACTTTCTTTATCTTTATCTTTCAACCCTGATATTGAATTTTCAATTTCTTCTTCTTTGTTTTTACTACCCAAGAGTGCTGCTTTCTAAACATTCCCTGTTTGTGGTATCTGTCCTTGTTTTATGGGTGCCATGTCTTCCTCCTCTAAGGATGTTCGTGATTTTTGTTAAAGTGTTCTTTTTCCTGCATGACTTGTTTTGTCCAAGTTGCTTTTTTGTATTAGGTTCCTCTCCTGCATGATAGAGTCTTTCCTGGCTGCCTAAAAGCTGTCGGCTGTTGGTTCATATTAAGAAACTCACATTGGGGACTCTGAGCATGGACGTGTTGGTGGCTGGCTGTGAGCTTCACTCGTTGCAGGGCGGGCTGGCTGTGTATTCCACAGACCTTCTCTGGTTCTTATTCTAGCCCCTCTCTTCACTCCACCTGGTGTCCCACTTATCCTGAGCCTTTTGGGATTTCTGCTGTGTAAACGGATTGGCTCTCATTCCCAATACTGGCTAGGAATTCAGTTCTTTTTTCCTCCTAAGCCATTTACCATTTTGTACACTGCCTTCCCGTTTCCAAAACATTTTCCTATTTTTCCTCTCCTTAATCCTGTGGGGTTTGCCTTAACTTCTGTTTCCTTTCCTGTTGTTGAAGTGGGGTTGCAAGAGGGAGCAAAAGTAAACCTGTGTCTTCAACCTGACATCTTCACCTGAGTCTGTTTTTGTTTCCTTCATATAGTTTATTCCCCCAACTCTACTGATGTGTAATCAAAGTACAGATAACTGCATGTACTTAAAATGAACACTCTTTTTTTTAGTTTTTTTATGAAGATTTTATTTATTTATTTTTTTACAGAGAAGGGGAGGGAGAGAGAAAGAGAGGGGGAGAAACAGTGATGTGAGAGAGAGACATCAGTCAGTTGCCTCTCATATGTACCCCAACTGGGGACAAAATCTGCAACCCAGGCATGTGCCCTGACCGGAAGTCCAACCTTTCACTTTGTGGGACAACACCCAAGCAGCTGACCCACACTGGTCAGGGCAACTGTATGTTCAGTTTTGATATGTGTATACACACCTGTGACATCATCAGCATCACAATTATGACAATGAATATTTCATCACCCACAAAACTTTCCTTGAGCCCCTTTGCCATTCTCCCCCAGCCCTGCCTCCAGGCAACCAGTGATCTACTTTCTTCTCCATAAAATAGTCTACACTTTCTAGGATCTTATATGAATGAAGTCATACAGCGTATATTAATTTTTTCTTCATAAAATTTTCATTTATCGATTTACTTTAGAGAGACAGGAAGGGGGAGATGGAGAGAGAGGGTGGGGGAGAGAGAGAGAAACTTTGATTTGTTGTTCCACTTTATTTATGCAGTCATTGGTTGACTCTTGTAGGCGCCCTGACCAGGGATCAAACCCACAACCCTGGACTACCAGGATGACACTCTAACCAACTGAACTACCCAGCCAGGTCTACGCTACTTTTTTCTTGTGGCTTTTTTTCATCCAGCCCAATGATTCTGGGGTTTGTTCATGCTGCAGTATCAGCAGTTCACTCCTTTGTATTGCTAAGTATTATTCCATTGAGTGGGCGCACCGTCGTTTGTTTATTCATTCACTGTTGAGGGGCATGCGGATGGTTTCCAGATTTGGCTGTTACAAGTGGAGCTGCTACAAACATCGATATGCAAGTGTCTGTGTGAGTATGTTTTTTTTAGGTAAATACCTTCAGGTGGAATGGGTGAGTCATGTGGTGTATGTTTAAACGTTTTTTCAGTAACCACCAAAACTGTTTTTCAAAGTGGTGGTTTTATATTCCCACTGAGCGGTGTGTGAGAATTCCAGCTGCTCCATCTTCTGGCCCAAACGTGTTACGACCAGTCTTCGCATTATGCCTTTATGCATTTTCCTAATGACTGATGATGTTTAGCGTTTTTATGTGCTTATTGGCATTCATAAATCTTCTGAGGTGTCATGTTAAATCTTTTGCTCATTTTTACTGGGTTGTTTATCTTATTACAGTGTAAGAGTTTTTACAGCGTAAGAACTTTATTTTTTCTCCTTTAAAAAATGAGTTACAATTCACATAGCATAAAATTCACCTTTTAAAGACTACAACTCGGTGGTTTTTAGTATATTCACAAAGTGGTACAACTATCACCACTATCAAATTCCAAACCTTTTTATCACCCCTTCCCCTCCGCAAATAATTCCCAGACCCATCAGCAGTCGCACCTCTGACCCTCTCCCCTGTCCTCAGCAACCAGAAAGCTCCTTTCTGTCTCTGGGGAACGTTTGCTCTGAATGGAACTAATACAGTATGTGTTTTGTGCCTGGCTTCTTTCACTTGGCACAGTGTTTTCAAGGCTCATCCATGTGGTAGTATGAATCTATACTTGCTTCCTTTTTATGACCGAAATAATATAGCGAAATAATATTTCGCTATATTGATATGCTGTATTTTGTTTATGCATTCATCAGTTGCTGGTCATTTGAGTTTTTCTTATTTTGGCTATTTTGAACAATACCATTTTGAAAATATATGCACACCTTTTTGTATGAACATATGTTTACAGTTCTCTTGAGTAAGTGCCTAGGGTGGGGTTGCTGGGGCAAAGTCCATGTCCAGCTCCTTAGGAACCGCCAGACCGTTTCTGTAGCAGCTGCGCCGTCGTGCACCCCGCCAGCAGGGTTCCATTTCTGCACATCGGAACCAACACTTACTATTGCTTTTCTTTTATTCTAGCCGCCGAGTGGGTGTGAAGTGGCAGCTCAGTGTGGTTTTGACTCGCATTTCCCTAATGACTAATGATGTTGTGCAACTTTGCATGTGCTTGTTGGTCATTTGTGTATTTTTGGTGTAATATCTGCTCAAAACCTTTGCTTATTTTTTGTTGGGTTATTTGTCACTGTATTGTGGAGTTGTATATTTATATATTTCAGATGCAAGTCCTTCGTCTGATATATGTGTTGGGGATATTTTCCCCCTGACTGATTTGCCTTTTTTTTTAATTGTATTTTTCAAACACACAAGTTTATTAATTTTGATAAAGTTAAATTTATCAATTTTTTTTAATGTTTTTTGTGTTTGTATTCTATCTAAGAAACATTTGCGTAACTTGAAGACACAAAGACTTTTTTCTTTGTTTGTTTCCTCTATGTTTTCTTTTAGCCATTTTATAGTTTTAGGTTTTACATTTAGGTTTGTGATCCGTTCAAGTTAGTTTTGTATATAATGTGAGGTAAGAGTCATGTTTGGCCTTGAAGACATTTCCAATTATTTCTCATTCTATGTTGTTTATATGTGTGTGTGTGTGTGTGTATGTATATAAAAATGAAAATAAATAAATAAAATCTTTTAAAAAGATAAATATACAGAGACAATTTACCAATATAGAGCATACCTTTTTGATTTAATGTTGCCACATTGTTTTTTCTACATCTTCAACAACAGTTGGTACCGTAGGACTTTGATTTTTTTTCTAGCCTAGATGGTGTAAAGGGATATCTGACAGGAATTTTTTAAAGATTTGATTTATTTATTTTTAGAGAGGGGAAGTGCAGGAGAAAGAGAGGGATAGATACTCAATGTGAGGTTGCCTCTTGCATGCCTCCTAATGGGGACCTGACCTGCAAACCCGGCATGTGCCCTGACTGGGTATCGAACTGGCGACCCTTTGGTTCTCAGGCTGGCACTCAATCCACTGAGCCACACCGGCCAGGGTGGCTATCTCACAATTTTATTTTTTATTTCTCTAGTTGCTGGGAAGTTTAAGTATTCACATATTTATTAACCATTCATATTTCCCTTACATAAATTTTCCATTATGGCTATATCCATTATTGATATTTTTATATAATTCCTCTATTTTATTCTTGATTTGCAAAAATTCTTTGTATATGTTCAATTAGAATTCCTTAATAGTTTATTTTACTTGTGAATTTAAATATTTTATGTGTGTGTGTATATTCATGTGCACACACACATGTATGCAATTGCCATTGTCAGTTTTAGACGTTGTAAACTTTCTTTCATTCACCCATCTGTTAACTCTATGGTGCTGTTTATTGAACAGATGTCTTTAATTTTTACATGGTCAAATGCACCATTTTTTCAGTTATACTCTATGGTTTTTTGTTTTGTTTTGTTTTTCAGTAGAGAGTACAATTTTTATTTACTCTCCAAGAAAGGAGAGGGGCATGGTGTGGAGAGGCACACCAACTATACTCTGTGCTTTAAAATCTTTACTCCCTCAAGGTAAAAAGGATGTCCTCCTTTATGTTCATCTCTTAGTTTCATGGTTTTATCTTTTATGTTTAGACATTTACTCCATCATGTATGTCTGTGTATGTGCGGTCCAACTTTATTTTTTCTACCCTAGTTTACCAGCTCTGTATCCTCTGTAGTAAGCACAGCAGCTAGGCAACCAAGGGGTGGAGAGGGGCCCCAGGATCGGGGTCCCTGAGTGGGGGACAGAGACTGACTCTCTTGATGGTTTTTTCCAGCTGCCGGGGCCAAGAGCTGGATTGAGACGACATCAGGGGTCGTTTTTTTTTTTTTTTAACATTTTTTTTAAATTTACTTATTTATAGAGGGGGGAAGGGAGGGAGAAAGAGAGGGAGAGAAACAGCAGTGTATGGTTGCCTCTCACGTGGCCCTCACTGGGGACCTGGCCTACAACCCAGGCATGTGCCCTGACTGGGAATCGAACTGGGACACTCTGGTTCCCAACCCGCGCTCAATCCGCTGAGCTACACCAGCCAGGGCTTACATCAGGGTTTTTTTTCTGTGTGTGTTTTTCCCCAGTTGTCAGAGTCAGAACAACGAGGGAAGGGGGTTCAGGACTGGGCAGGGGCAGAGCAGACATGATAGGCCATGAATTGCTGTGAGCAGGAGCAGGGGGTTCAGTTCCTGTGGGTAGGTGTTTGAGACACAGGAACATGCTTAAGTTACAATAAATGAAAAGATGACCAGGCGGGCCAGCACGTGGGCAGTGACACTGGGCCTGAATGTGATAGGAGGGCTTTCCTCCGTACTCTCCACCCTTCTTGGAGTCGGCACGGAGCAGAGTAGACCAGGGCAGACTGAAGGCAGAGGCTCTGAAAACAGTGGAATCAGAATTAGGCCCAGAGGCAGCTACCCTTCCACATGTGAATGGTTGGAGTGTTCCAAAGGCACAGGCCTGCAGGCCAGATAGGTGAGCCCCCTCGCTGTTCAGGATCTGGGGTTGGGGTGGACAAGCTGCATGCCTGAAGGCTGAGGAGACACTCAGGGCCAGGATGGTGGTGGGTTGCAGGAAGCAGCAGGATTTAATAGACCTAGATGTGAGAGGGAAGTTAGGGGGCAGGGGAGCAGGGCCACATGCCCTCAGAGGAGCAGAGACTGGCTTGTCCCAGTGGAAGCAAAGGTGGAGCTCTCCAGTTGGGCCTGGTGATGTAGTGCAGCAGTCCTACATGCCAGCCAGTTAACCCGTCCCAGAGGTTCAAGGCTGGCTCACAGGCCTCCAGCCTGGATAGCTGCACGGCCTGGAGGTATTCTCCACCAATGAGGCAGAGGAAGAGAGCGAGAGTGGACAATCCCACATGGCTTTTTAGGCCTCAGCTTGCAAGTGATGTTTCATTGGCTGGAATGAGTCATATGGCTGTGCCAGCCTACAGGAGGGCAGGAAGGGCAGGCCCCTGGGCACCAGGCAGGTGGGGTCCGGCCGCACCAGTCACGTCTACCGCAGGATGTGTGACGCAGTGTCCCAGTCAGGACTGGCCTCCTTTTGGGCCTACACTGGCTTCCAGCGCCCCCTGGACTTGCCCTGGAGGGAAGATGTTAATGATGGGGGGACTGCAAGGCCCAGGGAGACCTGAGCTCCTCAGAGGAGCTGTGAGACCAGCTGGCAGGAATGAAGAGGAGGAGGTGGGTGGGCTTCCTCAGTACTACCAGGGACCCCTGCCAGGCCTTGTTTTCAGTCACAGTGCCCCCTTCCTGCCCTTTCTCCCCAAGTGCACTACGAAGGGCTCATACCTGGAAGTGACGCCAAAAGTGAGCCCAGGGGTGTTATGCTATACTGCCTCTTCCCCTCTCTTCTCTTTGTTCCAGTTTCCGTAGTGTGGGCAGACCTCGGGGACAATGGGGGAAATAACAGTGTATGATAAATGTGTGCAGGCAGGTACGGTGGATGAGGCTTCAGTCCACAGGGAGACAGGACTGGGGGTCTCAAGGCCCTCTTGGCTGATCTGTGGTGCCCTGTCACTAGCTTTCACCAGGGAGGCCACCCCCTTGCATCTGCACTTGGTAGCCAAGGAAAGTGGGGCTCAGGTCACTTAAGGGCCTTGACCAAGGTCATGTGGCATCTTAGGGGGACCAGGCTGATATCCTGAGGTGGGCCCTGATCTGACCTCATCCTTACTTCTTTCCCTTTGCCTTGGCACTTGCCCAAGCTGAGCCTGCCCCTCAGACCACATTTGACAAACTAAGGCCAGCCCTTCTGGGGAGCAGAATCGAGTATAAATTCCTTCCAGCTCCCAGGAGTTGAAAACAAGAGGCCTATATCCTCTAGAATGACCCTGGAAAGGCCATGTGAAAACCCAGGAGGCGGGGGTGGGAGCCCAGGGCGGGGCCCCAGGGTGTCAGAGGAGTGGAAACAGGATGTGAGCAGAGGGGGGGCCGTGAGAAGTAAGGTGGCTCACAGCAAGGACAGCCACCTGGTAGAGCATGCTCTGAGCCACGGAAAAAGACCCTGGGCTGCGTGGGAGGTGCCACATCCTGCTCCCCACAGGCCTCCCCCAGAAGGCCTGGCTCCTAGCAGAATCTGATTCCTGGGTGCGTGGTGGGTGACAGGTGGTGGGTGAGAGGACGGAAATACGGCCTTTTGGAGAGATGGGGATTAAATCTCAACAAGGCCTCCCAGCCCCCCAGGGAAGCCTGGTACCCAAGGATGAAACCGAAACTGAAGGGAGGGACAGGGCAAAGAGCTCACTCCTCCATCCGGCCAACACTGACAGCGGGCCCACTGGGCCAGGCCGAGCCAAGAGCAGGGCAAGTGAAACCGCCGAGGCCCGCTCCCTGTTGGAGGCCCTGGTGATGAGGCCCACGATGGGCGGAGGTGAGCCTGTGCCCTGGGAGGCCCTGAGAGAGGCCCTGGATTCAGCCTGAGGATCTGGGAAGTCTTGAAGGATGGGCAGGTAAGGGTGGGCAAGGGCATCCCAGGTAGCGCCAGTCAGCACAGGGTGCCAGTGGGACACCTGGCCCGAGCCCAACCCACCTGGCCCGAGCTCGGGACCTACAATCTCCCCTTCGGCGTGGCCTCTCACCAACATTAACACCTGGCATTTTCCCTTTGGTTCGCAGGCTGGCATTCAATTTGCTGAGCCACACCAGCCAAGGCGCATTTTCCTTCCTTGTCAAAGCAACCCCCTGCCCTATATTCCCCCAGCAAACCTGTAGTGTATCCTCCACGCCCTGCCCGCCCACCCCCGACCCCGGCCCCAGCTCTGACTAAATCACCATCAATCTCCCGGGGGTTCAGTGCTTTTCCTTGGCTTGTAACTAGATGTTTTCTCCTAGAGTGTTTCCATACATATTTATGTTTGTATATAATCTAGACCGTTTTTTTAATAGAAATAGTATCATACTCTATGACCTTATTTTGCAACTCACTTTTCACACAGTCTTGGAGCTGGTTCTGTATCAGTGTGCATAGATATGTGTCATTATTGCTTCATTATTCTTTCACAGATGCTTGGTGAAACTATAAAAATTGTGTATTCCATTTCCCCAATACAGACAGTGCTTCACTGAACATCTTTGTGCAGTTCTCTCTTTGCAGAGCAATACCCAGAAGCAGGGTTACAGGTCAAAGGACATGCACTCTCAACATTTGGATAGGTCCTCTTAATTGCCCTTTGAAACAAAAACCAGTACCAACACCCTCTGCCACCGAAAGGGCACGAGGTTTCTCATTTACCTGTCCCTCCCATACTGACTGTTTGCCAACCCGATGGGCAAATAGAGCCACCACCTCGTTCCAGTGGGTACAACGTGGGTTTTGCGTGTCTACTGGACACTTGCATTTCTTGGCCTGTTGCTGTTCTTTGCCCCATTTCCTCTTGTGTTCTTGACTGTTTCTTATTCATTCTTAGAGTCCCCACTTCTTTGCTTGCCTTCCTCACACTCCCTCCCCTCCTTCCTGGTTGTGTTTTTTCCCATGACTGCTCTCTGACGTACTGTAAGTTTATTTCCTTATTGCCTGTTTCTCCTTCCCCTTGAGAATGTAAGAACCAGGAGAGCAGAGATTTTTGTCATTTTTTCATTTTATTGTTTCTAGCACCTAAGACAGTGCCTGAAGTAGGCACCCCCCTAATTAATTGTTCTGTGGATGAATAATGAAATAATGGAGTAAATAATAACCCTTTATCATTCTTTGTTTTTCCCGTGTCCCTTACTTGCCTTTACCATTGATTATGGTGAGTTTGATCATACAGGAAATTTTAATTTATATGAGGTCAAACCTGATTTTTTTTTTAAGATTTTATTTATTTATTTATTTTTAGAGGGAGGGAGTGAGGGAGAAAGATGGGGAGAGCAACATCAATGTGTGGTTGCCTCTGACGCGCCCCCTACTGGGGACCTGTCCTGCAACTCAGGCATGTGCTCTCACTGGGAATTGAACCAACAACCCTTTGGTTCACAGGCTGGCGCTCAATCCACTGAGCCACACCAGCCAGGGCCTGTTGGTTCTTTTCACACATGCTTTTGTGTTCTGCATTTTGCTTAAGGCCTTTCTTACCTTAAAGTTATAAACATATTCGGGTATGTATTTTCCCTAAAACTTGCATATTTTGATTGATTTTAAGTGATTTATTCTACATGGAATGCATTTTGTGAATGATATGAGATATGGATCAAACAATTTTTAGACAGGTCGCCAGCTGTCCTAATGCTGCATATTAGAGTGCGGTCTTTGCTCCGCTGCCTTCAGCGCCACCTTTGTCACTGATTGTGCTTCCTGATTTGTCCCACGGATCCACTTGTCCTTTACTATGACAAGACCACACTTACAAAATCACTAGACTTTTGTAGTTTCTTTTCCTTTTTTATTTCTTGTTTATTTTTGCTTTTTCTTCATTTTTTGTTGTTTACTTTTATAGCAAGTGGGACAACTCCCCTCCCTTTGTTCTTAATTTTCAAAAATATCTCTGCTTTCTTTTTGTACATTTTCTCTCTTAGATGAATATGAAAACCGGTATGTCAAACCCTATGAAGACATCTGGTAACTCCGCCGGGGCGGTGGTGCACAGACAGGTCGGGTCAGGTGGGGCCCCACATGTTTCTGTCAACTATTCCTGTTCTGGGAGGGACACGACTCTCTGTAGAGTTTGCTCTGTCCTGTCCTTCAGCCAAATTTTGTTTTATTTTTTACATTTTATTTATTTTAGAGCGAGGGGACGGTAGGGAGGAAGAGGGGGAGAAACGTTTTGATCAGTTGCCTCTCACACACCCCAACTGGGGACCAAGCCCACAGCCCAGACATGTGCCCTGACCAGGAATCGAACTGGTGACCTTGTGCTTTGGGGAATGATGCCCAACCCACTGAGCCGCACCAGTCAGGGCTTCAGCCAAATTTTGTAACCATCTTCATGTGGGTCCTACACATTCCCATTGGGCTTATTTCTTGGTATTTTACACTTTCTGTTAATACTTTGAGTGGCATAATTCTATTACAACTTCTCAGTGGTTTTCCTAGTGTGAGATCTTGTATCGGGTGCCCTGGCTGATCTCCCTCTCATTCTAATACTTGTCAGATGCTTTTCTTAGATTTTCAGACAGGCAGTCATACTTTCTGCAAATAGCGATGGTTTAGTCTCTTCTCCTACATCTCTTCCTTGTCTCACGGAGAGGCTAGGACCCCAGAACACAGCCCATTAGCCATTCCAGTGAGCACACTCGTCTTATTCCTCTTTCGAGAAGGCTCCTTGCGCCACGGCAGTGAGGGAGTTAGGACCGAAGCGCCCAGACTCAGCTCCTGCTCTCCCTTTGCCAGCTGGCACCTCCTGACTAACCCTTAGGAGGGAGAAGGCTGGGGAGCCCAGGTGAGGTGTCCACACAGTTTGGAGCAAGGAGGGACAGGGCTCTGGAAGAAGGAGGGCAAGAGAACAGCCAGCACAGCCATGCGGCCCAGAGCTGGTGGTGGCCCTGGTGTGTAAAAGCTGTTCCACAAATGTGTGTTGAGCGAATATCACAGGGGTCTCTGGCCCAGGCTGGGCCCCTCTAATGTGTGTGCTTGGGGTTTGGCAGCCCTGGTTCCTCCAGGGAAATTCCAGGGTGGACGAAGGAAGTGCAAGAGGGGGTGGGGCCCACAACAGAGTGGACAACCCCCACAGGATCCAGAGTGGCTTAAAGGACCAGGAGATTGAGGAGCAATGCCAAGAGAAGGGTCCTGGGGGAAGGTTTGTCCTCGGCTGTGGGAGGATGGCCGCATGGGCAAACACAGCAGCCCTGTGCCTGGTGAGGGGGTGGGTGGGGGAGAAAGGGCTTTTCTGGGATCGCTGCATAGGTGGGGGCTGCCCCGCATCCTAGGAGGCTAGCCCACTTTCCCATACTCATGAGTCTGTTGTTCTCTAATTATTTACATTATTTCCAGTTTCCAAAGTGCACTTCCTGAACGGTGGTTCATTCCATTCTCACAACAGCCAGGCAGGCCGCGCTGCTCTGGCCCCTTCCCCAGGGATGGCTGAGCCCGTGGTGACTCACTGGGCTGCCCAGCAGGGCGCACTGGGAAGGTGCCGTTGTTGGTACATAAGCAGTTTCTGTTTCCCTTAGTTGCCAGGGCTGTGGCCTCTTCCCCTCTGGGACCTATCCCTGACCTTGGGCTCAGCCTGGGGGAGCTGCCCTGGTTCCCTGCAGGGTGGGGGTGTGGGGTTTGCCCCTCCTAGCCTCTTTTCAGTGCTCCCAGGCTGCTGGACCCTGCCTTGCCTGTGACCCCAGACCCACATGGTCACCCCTCTGCTCTGGACAGATACCTCTCCTGGGCCTGTGGGGCTCTGGATGGGAAGGTCGAGATCACAGGAAAAGCCCGCAGCTCCTCTGTGATCTGCTGTGCAGCCCCACTGCCCAGCCTGGCTCTGGCGGAGGCTACTCCATGGTGGGGCATGGGGGCCCTGGCCAAGCTCTACAAAGGGGCGAAGGAAGGGAGTGCTGCTTTGCACAGCCCGGACAGGACCTGCCCTCCACCTGCCAGCTGCTGCCTGGACATGGCCTTGCAGGACCCACTTTCCCTCTCCGGGCTCTGTTTCTTCTTTGGAAAAGTGGGGCTCATGAAAGTCCCTGAGGCAAGGCCGGGGCGAGGAAAAGCCAAGAAAGAAGGCAGCACGTATGAGAGCCCTGTGCACCCTCCTTCCTGGCGCAGAGACGGAGCCGATCCCAGAGGGGCGGGGGGCCTGGGCAGCCCGAGTGCAGAGACTCCCGTGGGGCAGGAACCCTCCCAACTTCATGCCTTTCTGGCTGCTGCTGGAGACCCCTCCTCAGGACTCTACCCCTTTGGCCTCCTGGGGTCCTCCTGCGCACTCTGGGCGTGGGTGGCACACCCGCCCTGGCCCTCTTGTGCCTTGGGTGTCCCTTCCTCACGCTCAGCGCCCAGACCAGCAGAGGGGAGGCTGCAGACACCTAGGTTTGGGACTAATGATTACCGTCCATGGGGCTGCGCCTAGGGGCCATGGCCTCATCTGGCCTCCTGCCCTCTGTCCCTCAGCCCACTGCAGCCCGAGCCCCCCACGCTGTGATGGCAGGAACACCAGGCATCTGGGCGAGCCTGGCCCCACCAGGCTGCAGGAAGCTGGCCTAGGTCTCCACTGCCCGGCCCGACCTTGCCTCCCGGCCCTTCCTGCCTTAGACTAAATTTGAGGCCTTGCCCCCGCCCGTGGGACCACTGAGGCAGACATTCCTTGCCCAGGTCTGCTGTGTGTGAGTCGAGCTCGGGACAGGGGCAGTAGCTACACCCTGGGAAGGAGCAGTGCCAGCAGGGATAAGCTTTCTTGGTTGGGGTGCTTGAGAAGGGCCCACTGAAAACGTGCCCCCACCCCAATGTCTCTGACTGGGCACCCTCTCCCGGGAGGGTTCTGACTCAGGGCAGTGAGGGGCTCCCAGGGATTGTGTCAGTCTGGCACAATGACAGCAAAGCCCAGCTCACAGTGAGGTGCCTCGGAGGCACCCAGCACAGAGTCTGACCCCAGGGGACACTTACCACCACATCTGCAAAAGACTAATATGGACCATCTCGTTTTAGCCTCAGACCTCCCGTGCGATCCCCCTCCGCAGAGCAGCACTGATGGTGGGTGTTCGTGTGTGTGTGTGTGTGTGTGTGTGTTTCTAGGAGGCCAGGCTCAGGGAAGTGGCCCTGCTTGGACTCCTTCCGGGGCAGTGAGGGCAGGGTGGCACAGCCGGAAGGGAAGAGGATATCACACCTGGCTGTCTGAGTGGGAAACGCACTTGGGGAGCTGTGGCCAGGCCAGCCTGTGCTCCGTGTGAAACATGGGAGGGTGCTGGTGGGCAGTGCCCGTCTCGGGCTCGTGGTCCATGTGCGGACCCGTGTGAGCTGTATAGGGGTGAGTGGGGCATGTGTGGCAGTGCAGTGGGCCCCAGAGCCAGGGCGGGCCCGCAGATCCGTGCACTAGCCCCGTGAACACTGCGGAGGGTGGGGGATTGCATGCAAAGGGGCTCCCGTGGGCTCTCCTGGAGTCTGGTAGGACATCCCGTGTCCATGAGCGAGGGGAGGGTGCTCAAGTTTGGTTGTGCATGATGGCATGCGACACCCTGAGTGCAAGGACAGGCGTGTGAGTGCGTGACTGCATGCACGGGTGTGCATGTGTGCACATGCACAGCCCCCTGGATGTCCTGGGTGCCTCTAACGCAGTGGTGGCTCCAGCTTTTCCAGGAGCCCATGCCCCTCAAGGGCAGTACCACCCAGTTTGGGGCCCTCATTCCCCCTAATCCTCTCCAGGCACTTTCTCTCTGGCATCCACCCTTCCAGCCGCCCGTGTGGCTAACCCAGCCTGGGCCCCAACCAGGGCTGCTTCTTGTGCCACCACTCCCTGCCCTTTTCCCTCACACGTGCTGCGGGTTTGCCCCTCTTCCAGAGTGTAAAACTGAGTCCTGCGGTGGGGTGAGCACGCACAGAAGCTGGCATCCCTCAGCTGGTTCCTGAGTCCCCTGTCTCGGGAGCAGGTGCCCAGGCAGGGCTCTGGGTTAGGAGGAGGGGAGGCACCTGTGCCTCACCCTGCCTTTAGTCAGTGGCCCCTCGACTCAGCCCAGACTGGAGCCCTCCTCCACTGCCCTGTCAGGTTCCTGCTGGTTTTGCCCCCATTGGATCCTGGATGCCTCCTCACGTTCATTGCCACTCCCAGTCCATCGCCATTCCCTAGACCAGGGTTCTAACCCCACCCCCCTGCCTGCAACACAGCAGGAGGTGAGCAGTGGGCCTCTCTCAGACCTTGACTGGCATCACCACCTGAGCTCTGCCTCCTGTCTCCCCTACCCTCCCCCACCCCATGGAAAAATTGTCTTCCACAAAACTGGCCCCTGGTGCCAAAAAGGTTGGGGACAGCTGCCTGAAACACAGCCACGGCCCTGACCTCTCCCTGCAGCTACTCCTGCTCCCACAACCTGTTCTCCACCCAGAGACCGTGGGGCTGCTCTGCTGTCCATCAGATGGTTGCTCCCTTTACTGAGACCTTCCAAGATTCCGATTGTCCTTTCAATCAAATCAGACCCTCGCTGGCAGCCAGGCCCAACAGGGGCTGCTTCTGGGACTCCACCTCCCCAGTTGCTGGCTCCTCCCTGGCTCAGTGCTTTTGTCCTGGTGGCCTCTTGGACAGCACTCCCCCATCCCTGGCTGCCCTCTCATCCCACAAGTTACAGCTCAAGGCCATCGCCTCCTGGAGGCCCCTGCTGGACCTCGCTGCCTTGCCTGGGCGTCCTCCACTATGCCTACCCTTGTCTGACATCAGCTCGGCTTTTGTTCACTTGCCTGTCTCCCGACTGGAAGGCCACCCCAGCGCTCACTCGGCACGTGAGCCAGCGCAGCCTGCTCAGGGCCTCTGCACTGCGAGTGGCAGAGCCTGCCCTTGAACCCAGGACATCTAGCTCTCTGTGCAAGTTACATGGGGCAACTCTACTCACACAGGGGTGTATTCGCTCTCCGGAACCATCCTCTGCTCTGGGGACCCAAGGGCACTGCTTCTGGAGCCAGGGCAAGTCGGGGTGAGGGGCCCAAAAGGGTCCTGTCCTGACAGTGACCTCTGCCCAACATTGTGGATTTTCACCCTCCGGTGTAGCCACCCTCCCATGAGGGCTAGCAGGGCACAGCGGTGAGTGAGCACACCTCCAGAGACGCACTGGGCAGCCCTGGGGGCAGGTGCTGTTCTGGCCAGTGCCCTGGGTGGCGTGCCTTCCCCAAAGCTCAGAGCTGAACTAGGATATGAACCGGCACCCCCAAATCAGCAAGGTCATTCTGCGTGGTGGATGGGCACCAGAGCCCAGCTGAGACGGGAGGGCTTTGGGCAAAGAGGGAGGCAGGTGGCAGGAGTCTGGTGGGTTGGGTGGGAACCTGGTTTGGGGGCAGGATGGAGAGCCTCGGCGTGTAAGTTCAAACGCTGTCTCCATCACATACCAGCCGTGGCAGTGTGGGTCAGGTGGTTGGCCTCTTGGTGCCTTGGTCCCTCATTTGGATTTGGGGTACCAAACCTCCCTCGTCTTAGGACCCCTTGGGGTTTTAGAAGAAGGTGGGGCACATGACAAGCATGTCACTGTGAGTTGTAGTGTCTGTATGAGAGAGACAGAACCTGGAGGCGGGGGGGGGGAGGGCGGTGTGGTGGGGAAGGGGTGGATGCAGGACGCAGAGGGGCCCAGCAGATCCTGCCCAGAGGCTGGGCAACCTCGTGCTTAACTCCCAGGTTCCAACCTCAGTTCTCCCACTTAACTGGTGCGTGGCCTTGGTTCCCCATCTGCAAAGGGAGGGTGCTGAGGCTGCCCCTCAGGCCTGATGCGTGGATGCAGGAGTGCCCAGAAGGCACCCAGCACTAGTCACTGCTGTTGTGTAATGGGGGCACAGAGGGGTTACATCACTTGGCCAAGGCCACACAGCAAGGAAGCAGCCCCTCTGTGTTTGAGCCAAGGCCATACGCTCCTGAATCCCCACACTCCCTGATGTGCATCATTGCTGCCGTGGCCCTGTGACTGCTGGTGCCACTGGTCGTTATGGGGGTGGCCCAGCTGGTCTTGGGTGGTAGTGACCATGTCGGGGTGATGGGAGGGAAGAGCAATCTTGGCTCCTCTGGGCCTCGAAGTCCCCCTGCCACCTGCACGCTGCACCTGGCTTGGGTTGCAGGGAGTCCCCGGGAGTCCTTTGGATACAGAGCCATGTACCCTCTGACCACAGTGGCCACTTTTTGAGGATCCCTCACCTCTTTCCCAACTATTACCCTGATGACAGAGCTCTTCCTTAGCAATGACTTCTTCCTCTTCGGCCACTTGAACCTAAGCCAGGGGCACCCGGCTGACAGGGTGCGAGTGGGCTGGTTCACTGCTGCCATGGGCTGGGGGCCACGGTGTGCTGAGGATGGGTGCGCACCAAGGGAGGAGACCAGGGCGGGGGTCTCCTCCGGCCCCAAGCGCAGGCAAATCCAGGGGTTCAGCCAAGCCCAGGTCCCTTCGGCAGACACGCCACAGAGCAGGAAGGGACACAGACCAGAGGAGTCAGCTCTGGACTTGGCCACAAGACTGGTTTTCCCAGGCCCCTTCCTCAGGGCGTGGCCTCCTCTCCCCTCCACTCCTGAGGGGAGACCACAGCAGGAGGGGGAGCCAGACCCCATAGAACGGCATTGTGCCGGAGCTGGAAGAGGCTGCGGGGCGTCTCCTTGGCAGCACGTCCTGACTCTAGTGTCTCCCACGTTACCACACCGAGTAACACCTTTGAGTGCCATCTGTGCCATTCACCTCCGTCGTTACAAGCCTGTTTTAGAACTCTAGGTGGGTGACTAGTCTCACTTGTCATGAGTACAACGTAATCGCAAAACCAGTGAGGTCGGCGCCCCAAGGGCAGCGGTTCCTGGCTTACTGCTGTGTCCCCCGCACCCACGACAGGACCGGGCACATCGTACCGTCTGAGTGAGGGGCTGAGGAGACGAAGAATGAGTAAAGGTAGGAAGGATGCATGGTCCGGAACAGATGCCTGGGGAAGGCACTGAGCCTGCCTGTGAAAATGGGAAAAAGCAAATATTTGAGGGCATCAAAGCCATTCCAATCTCACATGGAGACTTGATTTTTGTCACATTCACATGTCCAGCAGGGCTGTCCAAGTGTGTTCCTGCCTACACACACACACACACATACACACACACACACGGCGTAACCCACATGTGTGGTCGGATTCCGGCTCCCTTGGCCGCGAGCAGACCCTCTGCGGAGCCCGCCTTGCTGACGGCTGGGCGCTGCAGTCACAGCCCTCCTCCCTGCTAGTCCTCCCCACGGCGGATGGGGCCTTCCTCACAGAGATGGAGTCACCGTGCTCGTCTGGCAGGAGCCTGGGGGCGGCCGGGCCTGTGGGGGTGGCCCCGCACTGTTTTGTAGAAGCCTGGCACAGGAAACCTGACGTCACCCTGACTCACTCCTCGAGCTGGGCTGGGGGTGGCCTCGCTCATCACTCTTCCCTTCACACCTGCCCGGGCCTATGGATGTAGCCACACCATTCATTTCTCTCTCCCTCCCTGGGGCATCTGCGTGAGGTGTGGGCTTGGAAGAAGGAAGGGAAATGCAACAGAGGCAACCTCGGCGCAGAGCTGTGTGATTGTGGACAGGGAAACCGCTCTGCGGTGGCTGGGGATGTGCTGCGGGGCAGGGAGAGGCGAGGGATCCCAAAGGTGGGAAGGTGGCAGTGACGCTGAGCCGGCCAGTTACAAAGACCAACATTGAGTGATTACGTGTTCCAGTTGGGTATTTTCATTTAAGATTTTATTTATTTTTAGAGAGAGAGGGAGGGAGGGAGAAAGAGAGGGAGAGAAACATCAATGTGAGAGAGAAACATTGATTGTTTTCTTCTCTTACACAGCCCGGCCGGGGACTGAACCCCCAACCCAGGCATGTGCCCCGACTGGGGATAGAACTGTTGACCTTTCACTTTGCAGGATGACACCCAACCAACTGAGCCACACAGACCAGGGCCAGTTGGGTATTTTAATTAAAAAAAAAAAAAAAAGTTGAGCCCAAGCCTGGCACACATCTGCGGCCATCCCCTCACCGCCCAATGATGCAAGCAGGGTCCTCCCTCTGGGATCTGCAGGCTGCGGACCTCAGGTCTAACAAAAGCCCTCCTCACACAGGTGCCCAGAGCCCTGCGCCGCCTCTGCCAGGGCAAGCGGTGGTCCCTGAGGAGGTGGCAAAGAGGACAAGACAACCGAGCCATGACTCACTGAGGGTCGGGGGCTGTTAGTCAGAGCAGAAGTAGGATGGGATGTGGGCTACGTTCTCCTCCCCAGGCCTCAGGCTTTCGCTGTTATGGGGGTGGGGGCTTCCCCAGTTTGGGAATGGGGGAAGAGGGCACCTCCTTCATGGCAAAGTCAGGCCTCCTTGAGCTTGGGTTCCAGGACTGAAAAGGGATAGCCCCAAAGCAAGCGGCACTGTGGGGTGACATCCGTGCAGTCACCACAGGCAGAAATAGCTACTTTTGGTCGGGGTGGTGGGCAGCACACTGGGGCCCATGGCACTGGAGCAAAGTCTCAGCAATGCTCTCCGACTCCCACGGGTAACTTTCTTCAAGGTCACCCTGCTCTCCCCAGGAGGGGGAGAGGCTCAGCCGAGCATGGATCACAGGGCTGGAGCTCCCACTCTGCCGAGTTGCTTTCCTCCTGAGCCAGGATCCCAGCTGGCCAGTCCTCACTCCCCCACCCCGAGGAGTTGAAAGGCCAGGGCTCCCAGCACAGCAGGTGACACCAGCCCCATGGTCAGCAAGCCTGGGCCTGAGTATCCTTTCATGTGCTCTGTAATTTGCCTCTGGAATCAGCCATTAAGTCACCTGCCGGCTGATGCCAAGGATAAGGCCCATATCGGACCCTGGGATCTGTGGCCCAGACTCCCTGGCTCTGCTGTGGCTCTGCCGAATCAGCCTCCAGACTAGCCTGGTAGGAAGGGACAGGGCATTGCAGGAGCTCATGAGGTGGCGTGGCCTCATAGCCTTGGAACCACTCTGGACAAGTAACTGGTCTATTATGAGCTCCCATCTTACTGATGGGGACACTGAGGCACAAGAGGGTGAAGTGACCCCAAGTTTCTTGGACATCCTTGGGGCTTCTCACACCTGTGTCCCTTCTACCCCACAGCAAGCTGTCTCGATATCACAGAATTTCACAGGGACCTGCTCCAACACAGACACATAGGGCCCAGTGGAGGGCTGGGGGTGCACCTGGGTCCCAGCTGCCGTCCTCCAAGGAGGTCTGGACAGCAGAGGCCCTTGGGGGAGCTGGAGAGGTCTTGCAAAGGACACAGAGTGGTGACTCAGGGACAAGGGGGCTGAGGGGGCTGGGATGGGGTTGGGCGTGGGGGCAGCTCCAGCTCCAGGACACTGTCCCCACCCACCAAAACTTCTCTGCTTTGGAGTTCAGATCCCCCACACACACCTGGGGCTCACCACATCCGGCACCAGGGCTTTCGGCTGGCATGGGGGCAGGCAGGAGGGGTGTGATCTCTGAGAGTTTCCGCTGCTTACTGCTCATGGCCTTGTGAAGCACCAGCACTGGGTCCCCACCGTCCAGGGGTCTGCTGCAGGCCCAGGGAGGCTGGGGTTGGGGGAGGGGAACGAAGGAGGCTGGTTCTGGTACTTCTTCTTCCTCTTCGGGCCACTCCTGAAATTCCCCGTGAGGTCCTGGGGAGAGCCCATCCTCGTCAGCAGAGTTCCCCTTCAGAACTGGCCTGCGACTTGGGGAAGTGCTTCGCCTCTGGCCTCTGGGGTTTCCCTGGGCTCCTGGGGAGGAGGGCTTGCTGGCTCGTAACTGGAACCTTATGATGGGCCCCGTGCCTTTCCCCACTCTCCCAGGCTGGGGTCCTCCTGATGGCCAGGGTGTTGGCCTCAGAGGACCATGTTCTAACCCAGCTTGGCCACTAACCCTGAGTGCTGGTCTCAGCCATGAAATGTGGCACAGGGTGGGGAAATCAAGTTCCTCCTGCCCAAGGTCCAGTACAAGAGGCCGTGACCCGTCAAGTGTAGAAATCATCATGGTACACACCAGCTTTTGTCGAACAAATTCCCCGGGGGAACATCCTAGGAGGGAAGAGAAAAGGCAGAGGAGGCAGGGCAGGGCCACTGCGGCCAAAGTCCCCGGGAGGGGGATGTGCAACTGAGAAGCCAGTGCCTGAAGACTGAGCGGCGAGGAGCAGATCAAAAGTTGCCCGCGCTCTTCAAGGCTGCAGCGCAAACGGGGGTAATTTGCACCCCACTGCCCCAGGCAAAAAATCTTCCCTCCAGAGCTGGTCTCCCGTGCTCCCCCAGCGCGCCCCTCCCCCTGTCCGGGCTGAGCCCGCGTGAGGCCGCGGGGGCGGCACCGGCGCCTTCCTGCTCTGTCCTTATATGGTGACCCGGGGGCCGGGCCAGGCTACTTAAGGCCCGGCTGCCAACCGCGCCGGAGCAGACGGCGGGGCCTCGCGTGGAGCAGAGGCGTCGGGAGGAGAGGGGACCCGGAGGGTAAGCGCAGGAAGAGGCCCGCGGCATGGGGCTGGAAGAGGCACGCGAGCTGGAGTGCGCGGCGCTGGGCGCGCTGCTGAGAGAGCCGCGGGAGGCCGAGCGCACACTGCTGCTCGACTGCCGGCCCTTCCTGGCCTTCTGCCGGCGCCACGTGCGCACGGCGCGGCCAGTCCCCTGGAACGCAATGCTGCGGCGCCGCGCGCGCGGTCCGCCCGCCGTCGCCCTCGCCTGTCTGCTGCCGGACCGCGCGCTGCGGGCACGCCTGGCCCGCGGGGAGCTGGCGCGCGCCGTGGTGCTGGACCAGGGCGGCGCCTCGTTGGCCGCGTTGCCACCCGACTGCCCGGCCCGTGTACTGCTGGCCGCGCTGCTGCACGAGACTCATGCCGGGCCCACCGCTGTGTGCTTCCTGCGAGGTGAGCGGCCAGCCATACTCCCCCAACCCGGCCCTCCTGCCTGGCCCGGCCCTCCCCTCTGCCTTTTCGGCTTTCCGCTGACCCTCCCCCTGTCCTCCCCGCAGGAGGCTTCGAGGCCTTCCAGACCTGCTGTCCTGACCTGTGCTCTGAGTCCCCCGCCCCAGCGACCCCGCCTGCTGGGGCAGAAAACAGCCACTCAGACCTCAGGGCTCCCTTCTATGACCAGGTGAGTTGAGATCAGGGCTCCTTGTCCCTCTCTCCCTGTGTGTGCCTGGCGTGGGTGGCTCATGCACCTCTGTGGGTCTGTGGATGTCTTCAGCCTGTTTGGGAGTTTGAGGGGGACGAGTGTATCTGTGAGTGTTATATCTCTGTGTGTCGCTTGGCGTCCTCATACCCTGGAGCCTGGTCCTGGTCAGGACTGGCCCAGGGCTCCTCCAGGCCTGGGTGAAGCAGACCTCACCGCGCCCCTCCTGCTCTCCCTCCAGGGTGGCCCCGTGGAGATCTTGCCCTACCTGTTCCTGGGCAGCTGCAGCCACTCATCGGATCTGCAGGGGCTGCAGGCCTGCGGTATCACCGCTGTCCTCAACGTCTCCGCCAGCTGCCCCAACTACTTCGAGGGCCTTCTGCGCTACAAAAGCATCCCTGTGGAGGACAACCAGATGGTGGAGATCAGTGCCTGGTTCCAGGAGGCCATAGGCTTCATCGGTAGGAGGGGCCTCAGCAGGGACCAAGGGGAAGGACTGGGGCCACAGCTCCTTCCTGCCCAGCTTCCCATCTGACCTCCTCCCGTTTCCCTTGCAGACTCAGTGAAGAACAGTGGGGGCCGGGTGCTGGTGCACTGCCAGGCTGGCGTCTCCCGCTCTGCCACCATCTGCCTGGCATACCTCATACAGAGCCACCGCGTGCGGCTGGATGAGGCCTTCGACTTCGTTAAGCAACGCCGGGGGGTCATCTCCCCCAACTTCAGTTTCATGGGGCAGCTGCTACAGTTTGAGACTCAAGTGCTGTGTCACTGAGGCAGGGCCAAGGCACACACAGCCGCAGGGTCCTGGGAGCTGGCCTGGGACAGCTGGGCTCCTTTCGGGGCCTCACAGTGCCCCTCACCTCAGGGAGAGCTGCCCCTTCCTTGGAGTTTGGAAAGCCCCAAGGTGGGGGTGCTGGACGTACAGGAATGCTGGATTCTCTTACCTGGTGCTCTTCTGCTAGGAGTCTGAGGCCGGCCCTCATTTGGGACGACAGTGAAGAGTTTGTCTGTTGCCCTCCAGCCCCATCCTTTGGCAGAAACTAACTGGACTCTACACCCCTGGATCCACTGGGCCCACTGCTGTGTTGACGCCCAAGGAACAAGCTGTGACAACCAGGAGCCCTGTCTGGGGATGGCGCACCGCAGGGCCTGGGTCCTGAGCCCTGTGCTCCTGGGGAGCTGGGCTCGGGGAAGTGATGCGTCCCTGTGTGCGAGCCTCTCGCCTGTGTGTGTGTATTTGAGCATTTCACGCCCGTGTTGGCACTGGAAAGTTATTTGTGTTCAACTGACATTTAACACTCCCTCCCCTACTTCCTCCCAGTCCTGTGGGCAGGAGCTGGAAACTTAGCACTTTATATTTATACCGAACTTGGAGGATGTGTCAATAAAATATTGTTTTGTTTAAAAAAAACAACTTCTAAAGCATCTGATATCAAGTCAATGTCTGGGAAAATGCTCGAAAGCTCTTTCTTAATCAGAGCTCACCTTTCCTTGTGACTTGGTGCCTGGGAAACAGGAGCCCCTGTGCCCTCCCTGGCAGAAGGTGCCCTCCGGGCCCCAGCTCTCCTGCACTGCTGGTGGCCTTTCCCAGACGGTTTCTGGACACTGGCTCCAACCTACCTATGTTGCAGGCATTGGTCCTGTGGGAAAAGGCTGCGTCCAGGACTCAGAACGGCCCAGTGCTGGCCTGCTCAGACCTTCTTTCTTTCTGGAGAAAGTGGATGTGTGCACGTGTGTGTGCGTGCGCATGTGCACACGCCCACGCAAGTGGCTGTCCTATGGGTGTGGGTGTTTTGTTCTTGGCCTGCCTACACTTACATGTCACTTGCATGGGTGATCCTGTGTTCCTGCATGTGTCTGTGTGTGGCTGTGCATGTGGCTGTCCCTGCGGCTGTATGCATGTGCCCAGGGGGGCAGCACAGCCTCTCCCTCCCACCAGGGTTGGGCCCTGGGCCTCAGAATGCCTGTCCATGCTGGGGCTCATGACAGCCCCTGTTCCAGAGCTCCTTGTCCCCAGAAGACATGAGGCATGGTGTCTGGTACTGAGTACATGTCACCAGGGTTGGGCTTCATTGCTCTCCACACCGACCCAGTGAGTGTGTCTTCACTGAACATTGGTTAGGAGCCCAGGGTGGGTGTCCAAGGAGAACAAGGTTTCTGGGGAGACGCGAGATGGGGTGCAGCCAAGCCTGAGCAGAGAGCGCCCGCCTAGCCTGCCGGAGTGGTGTGGTGGCCCGTGAGTTCAGCTCTGCAAGAGCTCATTTTTATTCAGCCTCTTCTCCGGCTCTCCTGGCCGCTCAGACGTGCCTGTGTCGTCTCACTAGCTTTATTTTGTCCTCCCAATGCCACTCAAGGGTCACCTTGTGGAATGCCGTCTATTATTTGGGGCTTTTGGAGTGCCTGGCAAGGCGCTCCTCAGTGGAGCAGGGGAGTTTTTTTTTTCTTAAAGATTTTGGCCCTGGCTGGTGTAGCTCAGTGGATTGAGCGCAGGCTGCAAACCAGAGGGTTGTTGGTTCGATTCCCAGCCAGGGCACATGCCTGGGTTGTGGGCCAGGTCCCCAGTGGAGGGTGAGCAAGAGGCAACCATACATTGATGTTTCTCTCCCTCTCTTTCTCCTTCCCTTCCCCTCTCTCTAAAAGTAAATAAAATCTTCAACAACAAAAAAAAGATTTTGGCTATTTGGTTATTTTAATTTATGTGTTAAATTGGATATGTGGTTTGATGGTTAGGGGCCAGTTTTGCTTTACCTCGCTGTATTTCAGTTTCTTGTCTGTAAAATGGGTTTATTAGCCCCCACCTGTTAGGGTGGTATCAAGAATTACACCTGTGGCCCTGGCTGGCGTAGCTCAGTGGATTGAGCGCGGGCTGGGAACCAGAGGGTCCTGGTTCGATTCCCAGCCAGGGCACATGCCTGGGTTGCAGGCCAGGTCCCCATTGGGGGCCGTGTGAGAGGCAACCACACATTGCTGTTTCTGTCCCTCTCTGTCTCCCTCCCTTCCCCTCTCTCTAAAAAAAAAAAAAAAAGAATTACACCTGTGAATTCCATAAAGCTTCTGCACCTGCACATAGTAGGTACTCCTGGTGGCCCAAGAGGCAGAGGTTTTCAGGTGTGCAGTTGTGCCTCTCAACCGAGCAGGATGGTTCCGAGGGCAGGCCCACAGTTTGCTCTCCCTGGGCCCCGAGTCTGGCACAGATGCACGCCCGCTGCATGGGGCAGACTCAGGAACGAACAGCCTGCCCTCTGGTGCCTTGTTCCCTCTGCTCTCTGGCGAGAATAGCAGGGCTGGGGTGGCCATCAGGGCTCCCTCAGGTCCTGAGTGGGCTTTTTATTTGGACCTGCCCTCAACACCACGCCCATCTGGGATGGAGGTGGCATCGAGGCCCCTGCCCACCCCATCCTCTCACCCCTACCCCACTGTCTCCTACCTCTGTCCCCCCATCCCACCCCACGCAGCCCCCCACTCCACCCTCCTCTCCCCAGGTTTGTAAGTTTGTCCTCCAAACAAACTGCACTTCTTCCTTTCTTTCCTTTCTCTGTCTCTCCCTCTCCCCTTCCTTCCTTTTTCCTTACTTTTACATTTTTAACTGTGGTAACAAATATACAACAAAATGTATCATCTTTACTGTTTTTAAGCGTAAAGTTTAGTAATTTTAAGTGTTTTTGCATGGCCGTGCAGTGGATTTCCAGGACGTTTCCATCTTGCAAAAGTGAAACTCTGTCCCAGTTAAACAGCGGCTCCTCATTCCCTCTCCCAGCCCCCGCTGTACATCCATCTAGGAATCTGACTACTCTGTACGCTTCATGTCTGTGGGATCACACAGTATTTGCCCCGTTGTGACGGGCTTATTTCACTCAATGTTCTCAAGACACACTGCATTTCTTACCTGAGAATCTGTTTTTCTACCTGAGCAGGGTGATTATCGATTATTAGGACGATTTTACTGAGCCCTCTCATCTGAAGGGTCAGCTCCATGTGTTAAAGACTCTGCCTGGCAGCCAGGACATTATCTTCATCACTTCTCTTTATGATACAATTCCTATCTTTTAAAAAAAGATTTTATTTATTTATTTTTAGAGATAGGGGAAGGGAGGGAGGAAGAGAGGGAGAGAAACATCAATGTGTGGTTGCCTCTTGTGCGCCCTGTACTGGGGACCTGGCCCACAACCCAGGCATGTGCCCTGACTGGGAATCGAACCGGCAACATTTCCATTTGCACACTGTCACTCAATCCACTGAGCCACACCAGCCAGGGCCAATTCCTATCTTTTGAGAAACCCTGGATTCCAGGTGCAGCAGGATGCTGAGACGTGCTTGAGGACAATAGCTAGCATCTTTGGTTCTCTGGTTCCCCTTCGCTGGAGTCCCCAAATCCTCGGCCTCCAGGATTTTAATCCAGGCAGGCCCATGATGACCACACTCGGGGGACAGACCTCCTGAAAGGCTAAGGGGGTTCAGAGAAGCAGGAATAGGGACAGGTAGCTTTAGTTTCAGAACCTGTGAAATGGGACCAAAGGATGATTTTGCAAAGCGGTTCCCGCAAGGCTGTTGTGGGGATAACAGGGGAGCACCCACGCAATGGTCTGGTATCCAAGAACTCCCCTTCCCACGGCAGCTTCTCTGGGGCATTGCTTACAGCAGGCATTCAGCTTGTGAACGTTCCCTGATTCCTGCACTTGAGATTCTATCTTTTTTTGTATGTATGCGAAAATAAAAGCTTATAAAAATGTAGTGCACGTTCCCCCCTTCACAGATAGATTGGGGGGGCCTCTGGGTCTCAGGCTGCTTTTCCCACATCTGAGCACAGGCAAAGGCGGGAAAAGGATTCCCCTACGTTGGAGGACGAGGTCCCTCCCAGCGCTGAGCCTCAGCACCTCTGTTCCCCGCTGCCCTCTGGTGGTGGGAGGGGGCCTCAGCAGAGGCACAGCCCCCCGTGCGATGGCTCTCCCCAGGGAGCCTTGCACCCAGCTTCTCCCCACTCTCGTCCACTTTAGGTCAGGCCAGGAAGGACCTGACCAGGGTGTAAATGGGGTTTGTTGTTAACCCCACTGTGTAAAGTTCCTGCACCTTTCGTAGGGACTGGAGACGTCTTGGACGCCTAGACCCTCCCAGAGGCTGGAGGTGGGGAGCATAGGCAGGAGTGGGAGGGGCTGCCCGCGGAGTTGGTTTGAGGGTCTGCAGATGGAGTTGATTGGGGAGGGGCTGCAGGTGGGGGCTAGAGTAGCCGCTATTTAAGGGGGAGGGTGGCTCTAAGTCTGTAATTAGGTTGCCTCTTTCTGCCTGGATTGCAGCTCCTGCTTGCTTCGGGGCTATCACAGACAGCACAAGGATGGGGGACCTCTGGCCTTGGGTGCTGGGTCTGCTCTCTTTGCCAGGTAAGCGGCTGCCTCACCCTCCCATTTTGGCTCCAGCCTGCAAAGGTGCTGGGAGAGGCCAGAGGGTGTGGCTGGAGCCTGCAGGGCTCTGAATTGGTCTGAATGGCTCAAGAATGGTCTCTCTGGAGATATTCCTAGAGTCAGCTCCTGGGGGCCCCAAGGGAAGGCCTCCTGAAGACTCTGGGAGCAGAGGGCCTGCCTGGAAGGTGTGGCGCTCCAGGCTCCTGGCTCTGCTGGCCCTGCTGGCCGGGCTCGGCTTGCCCGGGTTGAGGCCTAGGCTGAGAAGGGAGCCGTAGGGCAGGGTCCGAGGCTAGCCCTCACTGTGCCATTGTGCTGCAGCCTGAGGTTTGTCCCTGCCCCTCCTTCCTGCTGCCTCCTCTTCCTCACACACTCAGAGCACAGGGCTGCCTTTTGGAGCCCAGTGCTGGTCCCGTGAAGGGAGCTTCTTCCTCAGAGGTGTCTAGGCTAGGGCTTGGCACCAGTGGGGGCTGAGTGGGGAGGCCAGGCAGGCTCCCAGGACTCTTTGCCTCCCTTAGAGGACAGTCGCCCCCCCCCGCCCCCCGTGTTCCGACACCCTTGCCCGCCCACCGTGGGGGCACTGTGGGCTCGCGTGTCCGGGCCAGGTTTGATCCTAGGAGCGCCCGCAGCCTCCAGCTGCCCAGAAGTCTGTGGGGGCAGCTTCTCGGAAGACCTGATCCCTGAGGAGACCCAGACGTCTTGGGACAAGGACATCCCTGCGATTAACCAAGGTGAGGGCACCGTGTCTTGTTGTGGGGTGGCAGGGTATGACATTGACCACGTGGTGTGGTGAGAACTGTGCTAACCGCTCGGACAGGCAGAAAAAGCTGGGAGAAAGCGTGAGGCTTACCTGCAGGCTCCAGAGGAGTGGCTCCACCTTCGACTGCTTCCAAGTCTGTTGGTCTGTCTTTTCTACTGCTCGTTATTTTTATAGGAAGGGGGAAGCATAGGTTTTTATAAATGGCCTGATAAATGGCCCAATAAAAGTATAGGGCTCTCTGTGTCTGGTGTCCAGCTCAGTCACTAGTGGGTGTCTGAAACGTGGGTCACCCGGCACAGCGTGGCCTGCAGGTGTGCGGGAACAGGCCGGACAGTGAAGCACGAGGCCACGCCTCCCTGACCGGGGTCTCCGGTGGAGAATGAGAACATATCGGTGCTCTGGGTCCAAGCTGATGGAAGCACAGACGGGGGTTCGGATGTTAGGAGTTTTCCTTGGGGGAATGGAGTGGCCTTACCCTGGGGGGTGGGACTCCGGGTGTGGTAGTCACCATGTGGTCTGCCCCCTTCTTTCCCTGTGAGCCGGCCTGGAGTCCCAGCTCTGCTGAGCTGGAGCAGGGCAGGACACCACCTTGTGGTGACTTTGACCTGTCTGGAGGTAGCCAGACTCAAACTGAGGCTTTCCTGGCATTGGTTTTTAGGCGCGATAGAGAAAGCTTTTAGCTACTGTTGCTGGCAGCCCAGACAATTACGGATCCATGAGCTCCCTGTAGCAGCCGGGAGGCACGTGGTCCCAGATGCTGGACGTGCTGGCTGCTGAGGCCAGGCAGCTGAAGGCCTTTGGCCAGGGATGTTGGGCAGCTGCTCCCTTCTCTGCCCTTGGGGGTCCACAGTAACTCACGGGTACATGGGTCTGGCCCCTGTCTCAAGGCGGGACAAGTCCACGGTGCCGTTGGAGCCCAGGTCTCCCTTAGGATCAGGCTGAGGCTGCCCTCCAGCTGAGCACAGTTCTCTCCCACCCCAGCTCTCCAGCATTCCTTTGTCCCTCGGGAAATTCTTTCCAGGTGGCTCCCAGCTCTGGCTCCCCTTCTAGGGAGCCCAACCTCAGGCACCTCCAGGGTGTCCGCCTTTTTCCGGGATTCCTCATGGGGCTCAGGTGGTTGGAAAGCGTTTGTGGTGAAGGGCTGCAGCTGTGGCAGCAAATGTGGTCAGAAAAGGGGAGGGGAGACAAGCTGAGATGGTGAGGGAGGCGGGGAGCGGGGAGGGCCGGGCTCCTTGGAGCCAGTGCGCACTCTCTGTGTGGTTTGGGCTGATATTGCTGTCATTTGCCACTGGAAGGGTCCTGAATCCCACCCCCAGAAGGGCAGGAACTAGATGGGGCACGAGGTGAGACAGCAGAGCCCAGGCCGTACTCTGAGGAAAGCGGCTCAGGCCGGCGTGGATGCCGAAGGCTGCCTCCCAACAGCGGAGGGCCTCCAGCACAGAGGCCGGAGGTGGTGGGGACTGTGGAGGTCACGGGAGACGTGGACTGCCTTGAAGCGAGAGAAGGGTAGGATCAGGTTGAGAAGCATCACGCTTTGTAGACTGAGGCTCAGAGGGGCCGCGTGACTTGTCTGAGGCCACACAGCCTCCGTGCCCAGGGGAGCTCTGCTCCAGAGCCGGAGGAAGGATAGACGCGGGGTTGCTTGATCTGGCAGTCAAGGCCTCGGCAAGGCTTTCCTAGAGCATATGCTCTGGGGGGCCTGGGCCCACACAACCCTCCTGTCCTTCCCAGGGCTCATTCCTGAGGAAACACCAGAGAACAGCTTCCTCCTTGAGGGGGACATCCTCCAGCCGGTGAGTGAGTAGGTGTAAATAAACTTGAGCTTCCTCCTATCCTCAGGTGTTGGGGTGTGACATGGGAGGGATCTCTTTGTTGCTCATAGCTCGGTAGACACCCCTTCTGGCCAAAGTCAGAGTGAATGTTCTATCAGGAATAGCTAGCCTGAATGCATTCCAATGCTACCCTCCTGGGTGGGCTTCCTGAAGGAGGGGGCTTTGCCCTCAAGACCCAGCTTGGTATCCTGCCCGGGGGAGATGCTCAGGAAGTATTGGGATGGAAGGAGAGCGGAGTGCGGGTTGGCAGAAGGGCTGGTGGGGCTGTAGGGCGTGTTGGTAGTCTGCGGAAGGTGGCCAGGGCAAGGAGTACAGCAGACACCGTCCTGGCAGGGGTTGGCGGGCAGAGTCAGAACGGGAGCAGGATGGATGGGAATTGGGGCGAATAGCCGGTGGAGAGGGGCAGGAGAGCAATGCCATCCTTCAGGAGACTGGGGATGGCAGAAAGCTCTAGAACAGGACAGTGACCTGGGGAGAGCAGACTGTTCTGTGGTTCGGAGGCTGCCTGCAGATGGCATGGCATAGCATGAGGCTGGGCTGGGCTGGCTAGGTAGGAATCCTAGAGGCAGGTCAAGGCAGACAGGCCAGGGTGAGGCCCCTGAGGCCCCTGTTCTCCACTTTCCAATGAGCTCGGGGGGCGGGGGTAAGAGCAGAATGGGCAGGACATGCTGGGTGATGTAAAGCCTATGCTTCAAAGGGCTTGGGATGGCGGAAGAACAGGTTAGAGCTGCCGAGGCCAAGGGTATTGCCTTAGAATCAGCTGGAGAGGATCCCACCCTATCTTCCTACCACACGTTCAGGGTGCTCGGGACCTGCTGTGCTCCAGGGAGGGGCTGCTGGTGGAGCTCTGAGTGCTTCTGAACTAGGCCATCTTGGGGGTGCAGAGCTGGGACCCCTAGGCACCCTCTGCAGGGTGTTTTATCAGCTTGATAGTTAGTTGCAAGTTCTGTGTTATACAGAACAAACATTTAGATTACGCACCACCATTCACACGGCTGACTTCCCAGCCTCTATCCCATTTTTAATGGCCTCCCCACCGTTACGTGCTTGTTAGGCCACGTACATCTTCAGGGCTCTTGTGGTCTGAGGTGCGGCGCACTGTGGCATCAAGCTTGGCTGGTCTGTGTCCCCAGGGGTCCCTGAACCCTGTCCTCTCTCCTCAGAGCCCCTTCCGCCTATTGTCAACTACAAGCAACAAGTGGCCCAAAAATGGGGGTGTGGTAGAAGTACCCTTCCTGCTCTCCAGCAAATATGGTGAGTGCTCACCAGTAGCCCCGCGCTGTCCCCCTCCTGGCTCCCGCCCCTATTCCCAGTGCAGCTGGTGCTCCTCTCTGGGTTTTCTCCTCTTCCTCTGCATCCCCTCGGCCCTTCTCTCTGCACCGCCCAAAGAGCCCTTTCCCCACAAGCACCCCCCCTTAAAAATAAAGATGTGATACATATATACAGTGGAATACTACTCAGCCATGAAGAAGATACCTTGCATTTGTGAGGGACATGGATGGATCTTGACAGTATCATGCTAAGTGAAATAAGCCAGGCCAAAAACCATATGATTTCACTCATATGTGGAATATATACCAAAAAGTAACAAAATAACAAAACAAACAAAAGCCTCATAGACACAGAAGCTCTTTTATACCTAGGGCCTCCTGAGCTGGGGAAGGGGGGTTTAAGATCCTGGGGGACCTGATGGGAAGGTACATCAAGGACTGATCCACTCTGAGACCAAGTGGCCAGGGGACAGTGACCTCTCCAAGATCACACAGCCGGGTTCTGTCTGGAGCCTAACTTTCTTCCCCTTACATGATCACGCTGCCTTTTCTTGACACTTCAGGTTGGGGGTGATTTGAGTGATTTTTGAAGCTCAGTTCCCTGCCCTGCATACAGGCTTCCAGGGGCCATGAGGGCTCTGGGGTCTGGCTACGGTTAGCCAGGTGTTTCCTCCCCAGATGAGCCCAGCCGTGAGGTCATCCTGCAGGCGTTTGCCGAGTTTGAACGCTTCACATGCATCAGGTTTGTTGCCTACCACGGCCAGAGAGACTTCATCTCCATCGTCCCCATGTCTGGGTAAGTGCTTCTGGGTGGGGAGAGTGGGGGTGGTGGTGTGTGTGTGTGTGTGTGTGTGTGTATGCATGCATGCATGCATGCACATGCAGGGTGAGTTCATCACCTTTCTCCTATGTTCAGCCTGGAATGAAATAAGCCATTGTCTAAAACCTATTTCTGGGCCCGTCTGCCCAGGTCCACATACCCCCGCTCACTCGGAGCGTCTTGCCCGACGTGAGCTGGATTTACAGTACTCAGGGCAGAAAGTGAAGAGAGGGAGGAGGTGCTTGGCCCTCCTTTATGAAGCCTTCATGCCCAGGAGACTCCACAGTCTGGGAGGCGAGTGCAGACTTGGCGGGACAGTGCTGGCCTTGGTTGCGGGGCCCACAATGCAGCAACTGCCCGGCTCCGGGCAAGTCCCTTGACTTCAGAGCGGCTTCTGCCTTCTCTCTGAGAGGAGGGCGATGCTGTCTCCTAGCTTGTCAGGGGCCTCAGCTACTGTGTGCGGTAGCCTTGATTCAAGTCTCCCTGTGTGGGTACGCTCATTTAGCTGCTGTGTTACCCACGCTACAACGAGTTCCTACCTCCTTTTTGTAACCCAGGATGGCAATGGGGTTCGGTACATCCATTTCACAGAAGGCCAGGCAGTGAAGGGACTTGGGGACAGTAAGCCTGGAACTAGAGTCCAGGTGGCGACCCCATGCTTGTCTCATTTACCCCAGGACTAGGGAGGAGGGGATAGGCTGGGTCTGCTCTCCCTGGGCTGGTGCCCACCTAGCTCACTCTCATGGCCCTGCAGGTGCTTCTCCAGCGTGGGGCGCAGTGGAGGGATGCAGGTGGTATCCCTGGCTCCCACCTGTCTCCAGAGGGGCCCAGGTATTGTCCTGCATGAGCTCATGCATGTGCTGGGCTTCTGGCATGAGCATTCACGGGCTGACCGGGACCATTACATTCGTGTCAACTGGAATGAGATCCTCCCAGGTAAGCCAGGTGCTGCACGAGCCGGGCTGGGTCTAGGAGTCCAGAGAGACGGAGTGGCCCAGGGTCTGAGGAGTTGCCTGGCTGTTTGGAAGAGGTTGGCCATCTCTCCCACCATCTGCTTCTGTCCCATGGGGAAGGTGGGGTGCCCATTGCTCTGAGACCTGGCAAGCGGTCCAGATGCTGCTGCTCTGGGCTCTAAGCCTCCAGCTGCCCCCCTGCAGTCTTGCCTTGGCTGGGGCATCACCATTTCTCCTCGTGGGCACTGTCGGTTTCCTGAGGGGGGACTGCTGGCCTCTCTCGAGCCTTGCTCACTGTATCCCAACCAGCAGCCCCTCGTGTAGGCGGCTGTGTGGGTGGGGCGGGGCCGTGCTCCGGCTGTGGGCTGAGCCGAGCAGAGCCTGGCGGTGGCGGACTGCTTGTGTCCAGTGTCAGACGTGGGTGGCTGAGGGCGGTGCTGCGGGGCTCAGTGCCTGTGTGGGGGTACTGGTGGGCACGGAGGACCGAGGAAGCGTGGGGAGGCTGGTCTGGGGAGCGGGCTGCACACCTGATGCCTGTGTGCTGGGAACAGTGCTGGGCACAGTGGGTTTGATCCTGGTCATGGGGGGACCCTGCCCTCTTGGGGGGATAGCCTGACTCAGGAGGTGAGAGGAACAGACCACAGTTTCACAGAGAAGGGGAGAAGAGATGCATGGTCGGGGGTTTGGTGTGGGGGGTGGTGCAGAGGGAGGAGCCAGGGGCTCCAGCAGGCGGAGGGGACTCAGGCCCGCTGTCAGCGGCTGGCCTGCCAGGGCCCCAGACAGACAGGCATCCTGGAGCCTCAGGGAAGGG